>JAVJIF010011089.1:0-87426 GCA_038442645.1 Agave tequilana | reverse complement strand
TCTCCGTGTCAAACACATGTAAGGCGCAAATCTGCTAAGCCTCAAGAATTCGGTAGCATATTCATCCACTGACCGATTCCGTTGTTGTAGCGGATAAATTGTTCTTCCATTTCCTTCTGAGCTGTTGCAGGGAAGAATCTCTCATAGAACCCTTTGAGAATTGGTCCCATGTGATGGGTTTCTCCAGTGTTGCTTCTTCCGCCAACCACCATGTCCGGGCCACATCCTTCAATTGTATCTTGGCCACTTCCACTTGGTTCTCATCAGGGACTCGGGCTGCCTTCAAAAGATCTGTTGTGTCTATCAGCCACTGTTCTGCATCCAGGGGCTTCTCTGTACCTGAAAAGATCGCCGGCTGTAATCTCTTGAAATCTGACACGTTGCCTGGCCTCTGTTCTCGGGGTGCAACCAGCAGTCCTTGACGTAGAAGCTCTGTCTGCTGTGTTGACTTTGCATCATCCCTTGAAGTATCCTTATCATACCGTCATTGTCTCTGTTGGGTCCATCTTGAGAAGTACCAGCACCATTACGTGTTCCCCGTCTTTCCATATTTGAGTTGTTGAAGTGGGTAACAAGAAGAAAGAGATAACTGGAAGGTAAAAGATTGAATGTCTCAGGATTCAAGAAATGGATCAGAAGGAAGGAATAGATAACTCTGCACTTGTAGTTGGATTGTATAAGCAGGACTCATGCATTCCAGTTGCAAATTTCTTTACCATTAATTTGCCGTCTGGACGTACTGAGGATGTAGAGCCTAGGCTCTGATACCACCCTATAACGCCCCGATCCTGCGGGTACGGAGACGTTACTGCAACGATATACGTAGGTCAGAAATACCCTCACGTATATACGCTAAGCATCAGTACAGGCAAGAATCAGAGTACGGAAGCAAGTGGTGCATTATACTTCCAACACATGTGTACAATTACAAAGTTATCACCAAAGGTGATCCGATATTACAATAATATTACATCACCTGATAGGCGCAAATGCGAGAGTACAAAAAGATGTACATATATGAACTGTACAAAAGGCACTGACGAGTTTGCAATAGGAAAACTCGAGAGGCAAACAGGGGGCCTGGAAGGATGGAGTTCCGGACGGTCTTTGAAGATCCGCGCTACCGCTGCGCTACTCTGATCAGCAACAGAGGGAATCCACACGATCCAAGCTCCAAAATCTGAACATGAGGATCCAGGGGAGTCAGATGAAACTCCCCAGGCGAATGGTGAAGCAAAAGCCAAGTGGCGAGCCAGGACGAGCACAAATAATATCAAGTAGGAAGTACTCATGATATGATCAGATAAGAACAGGAGACAGGCGGGTTAGAATACAAGTAAAGAGCATGGTATGAACAGATATAGCATAATAATCATAAAACAGTAAATCCGATATAAAACCTCATTACGGCCAAAACAATTGTATAAGCTTAGGTCACGGCTCCATGAGACTAGTACATCGAAGGAATAATCCAAATAAGGAAACCCTCATCTATATACCTTTATCTCATATCATCGTAATCCAAGCACATACAACCCGAATTACAAAGTGGTCATAATAAGAACACATAACAGGCATAACAGGAGTACATAACAGGAATCATAACAGGAATCATAACGGGCATAACAGGAGTACATAACAGGAATCATAACAGGAGTCATAACGGGAATCGTAACAGGAGTACATATTATTACTCGTCTGACCCATATATCTAGGTATGTGTCCTGGTGTACATCTCAACACACATACATCCATATATAAGCAAGCCGAGGGTTGTTATTGGAAGCAGATGGAGAACTGATAGCTCCTCTTATAGTAGTTCCCGTACACCCGGGACCAGCTTGAGGGCCTTAAATCCCCTTAACACGCATCTTCTGAGGGCCTTAAATCCCTCTAACACGAATCGTCAGTTCAGGTAATCCACTACTATAAGTAAGGCATCATTCCGGCATCTATCACTTCCTCCCATTCCCCGTGCAAGTTGTCCTTTTTTATGGCTTAACAATATTATCAGATTACGGGAATAACTGGTCAAGACAGGAAATGGCCCTACAGATTCAAGAGGTGGCCCCCACAGATTCAAGAGGTGGCCCCCACCACGCAGGTGATGTGGCACTTTGCTCTGTGTGGCACTTAGTTCCATCCAGGAATAACAGGTCACTGTATAAAATACAGGAAAACAAGGTAAGATTCCCGTAAACATGATAACCACAAATCAAGAGTAGAGAGTTGTTCATAACAGGTATCAGGTTACATCAGGCCAATGACAGGTGTTCATGAAGAATAAGAGTAATAAGTCAAGTAATAACACAATATGTAATGCAAGTCCCGAGGAGAAAGTCCATATTCAAGAAAGTGATAAACCACAGCAGGCAGCCAGAGTAGTCGACTAGGGAGAGAAGGTAGTCGACTTATAAGAGGTTAGTCGACTATAGTAAAGGGTCTAGTCGACTAATAAGGCCGCGTTTGGGAGAGCTGCGTTTCAGGAAGAAAGTTAGTCGACTAGGGATTATGGGTAGTCGACTAGGGATGGCCGCGTCTCCGAGAGCCGCGTTTCAAGAAAGTGGCGCGTCTCAAGAACTGGCGCGTCTCAAGAAAGTGGTTAGTCGACTAGGGGCAAATGTCAAGTCGACTAATAAGGTTGCGTTTTCAGGATTGGCGCGTTCCAGAAGGAAAGTTAGTCGACTAAGAGAAATATATAGTCGACTAATTAGTGGCGCGTCTCAAGAAACAAGGCTGCGTTTCAAGGGGGTTAGTCGACTTATACATGGGTCAAGTCGACTAATACTGTAAAAACAGAGAGCAAAACCAACTTTGGAAGTTATGGTTTGTTGATATGAAAATACAAGTTAACTAAGTCTTTGGCGAGGAAAGGCACTCGCCTAACGATGATCCTTTGCTGCGTCCAACGAACGGAAGTTCGGCCCCAATCCAAAAGGAGGGTACCGGGCCTAAGTCTTGCCGCCGGAGAAGAACGCGGCCTCAATCCAAGAGGAGTGACCGGTCTTCACAAGAGAGGGAGGTTGATGGTGCAAGTCTAGTTCAAGTTGCCAAAATGAGATTTTGCAAACGGTGTCACGGGGAGCGATTAGTTGGCTAAAATGAAAGAGCTCGCCGTGGAGGTGAAGATGGTATACTTGGTGGTGGCCAAGGAGATGTAGGTGGTGGTGGAGATGGTGGCGAAGTTTTGGTGGAGAGGATGGGTCTTTGGTATTTTATGGTGAAAAGAGGTTGAAGAAGGTGGTATGGAGATGTTGTTGTTGGAAAAGGAGGAGGAGATGGAGAAGAAAGAAGTGGTGGTGTTAGTGAAGGAGATGGTGGCCAAAGGAGGGAGGAGGAGGCTCTTGGTGGCTTCTCTGTTGGTGGTTGCAGGAAACAAGGAAGATGAAGAAGAGAAATGAAAGAGAGAGAAGGAGTGGGGTGATTTATATAGTGGGGAAGTAATGATTGCAAGTTTGACTTTGGAAGCCAAGGAATGAAACTTGCGTTTCATTGGAAGGAGATGGGCTGCGTTTCAAGCCAAAGAACTGGACACGGGAATGAAAGCTGCGTCCAGGAGGAGATGCAAAAGGCTGCGTTTCACAAAAGGATAAAAGTCATGATGACTTGATGGAAGTGATTAGCAGCGCATTAAATGAAGCATGGGGAGGTGAGGAGAGGATCTCTGCATTTAATGCAGAATCCCAGGTAGGTGAAGCTCGCGTTTGAGGGAGGAGAGAGAAAATAGGGAAAAGACAAGAGTGGAATATATGGGCAATCTCCTCGGTATCTGGGAAAATACTGAAAACTCCGGAAAAGCCCAAAAATAAAATAACTCGGAAAGTTTTCCAAAAATTCACAAAAATAAATAATATTATAAAATGATTTTCGGTGAAATCAGTTTTCAAAGATTAGATCTCATTTTCAGATAAAAATCCTGAAGTCAACCGTCAATCTCGGTATACACCGGATTGGCCGGATTTTGATAAAATCTGATAAATCTCAGAAAAAGTATTAGATAGAAAATATGATTTTAAGAAGTAATGTAAAAAGTTACTTTTAGAAATTCCAAACCGTTTGTAAATTAAAAATCCGGGAATCGGTCAACGGGACTGGCCGACACCGTTTTGAAGATTTTCAACTTAATCCAAGAAAGTTTCAGAAAATTATAAAAAATCTAGAATATTTAGAAATGATATTTAAAACTGAAATCGGTCAAATCAGAATACCAGAAGGTCCAAATCGAGCAATACTCTAGGATCGGGCCCTCGGTTCAGACTAGGGCTGACTCCGAGTCCACGAATCCAAATCCAAGGCAAAACGATCATATAAAGAATTCATAATACAAAACAAATAAAGGAAGTAAATAGAAAAACATGATCGAGAAATCTGAATACGCAACTAAGTACGTATTCCGGAAGCGGGGTGTTACACTATAAGCGGGCCGCAAGTTAGTGCGGTGACAAATATTGAGCCACGTCACCGCAGGCTGAGAGAGTCTCTCAGCCGTCGGCTGATATACATTTTTCTCTCTCTCTCTCTATATATATATATATATATCAAACTTTATATTTACATCAGTTTGAGAATCTAGATTGTGAAACAGGCCGAGGGTTTTCCGATATCATAATTAATGAGTTTACACAATTTATACGTTATTATCAAACTATACTCAATTAATATTATAATTAGCTAGTTTTCACAATTAATACTAAAATTAATCAAGTTTCAAATAGGATATGCGAAACAAATTTATTAAGTCTAACCACGTAAATTAAGCGAGACCAAAAGGAAAACTTTACTCACTCTAGAGTCTGTGTTTTCTTGATATCAATTAAGCTAACGCAATCGCCGCGAAAATTTCTACACACACGTACATACATACTTGTGTCATTCCGGAATGATTCGAGGCCGAATCTTTCCCATTCAAATACAACCCTATGACATCTGAATGTAAGTTCCACTCCATTGAAATTGATCTATATTATTTCAAGTAACTAAAATTAAAAAAATCATGTATTTTGAATACTTTTTACCCACCCATCAAGTAGGCCCAAAATGGACAACGAAATAGTAAGTTGCTTAGTTTAACAGTGTAGAATATTTGCAATATAACAAAAATTGATGTGTGAGTGTTTTTAAGTATTTAGATCATGATAAAATGGTTGAATCGAGAATTTGTATACCTAAAGATGTAGATATAAGAAATGTGTTATTTTCAACCATCTATTTTGCGCCTATTTGATAGATGGTCTTTTAAAGTATTCAAAATACATGATTTTTAATTTTTAGTTTCTCAGAATAATATAGATCAACTTCAGCGTTATAGATCTTGCATTCAAATGCCGTAGGGTTGTCTTTGAGTGAGAATGATTTGGCCTTGAATCCTTCCGGAATGAGACAAGTCTATATGTATATATAAAATTAGGGTTTGCATATAACTGTTAATCAATGAAATTTTAAATAAAAAAGGAAAGATGTATTACTTTTACTTTTAAAAGTGATTAATTAATAATTAATTAATCACAAATTATATCATCAAACACTACTTTTTTTCTAACTCAAGCACACTCGGCTAAGCTTGGATCGAGCTCGGGACACCTCAGGTCCGCCTCGGGTCGACCTTGAATCAAGCTCGGGTCGCCTCGATCTTGGTCGGCTCCAAATAGAGGAGAAAACAAGAGGAAAGAAGAGAAAGAGAAGAGAAAGAAAAGAAAAATTAGTTGAAGAGAAAAAAATGGAAGAGGGAGTGGGGAATTTTAGAGAGTGAGGTGGGAAAATCTTGAGATAATCACCGCCAAGAGAGAGATAAGTATGAGAGTGAGATATTTCTTTTTTATATAAAACAAACTCTAGAATTCTCTCGCTCTCTCTCTCCCCCCCCTCTTCATTCATTAATATAATTTCACACACGCGCGCGCGCACATGGAAGTATTCTAGTGAGAACTAGACTAACAATAAGTTTCGTGTAAACTCCACTGTGAGCCACCCTATGGATGATCTGAATCGTTCATCTTTAATCTATATACTCAAATCAGATTAACAATAAAAAACTTATGTGATTCCAGACCTTTTATCTATGCGTCAAATGACACCTTTGTTTTAAGGCTAATATAACGTATTTTGTGTAAACATTTAATGCATGGATAAAAAGATATGATTTCACGTGATTTTTCATTGTTAACTTAATTAGAGTATATAAATCACGATGAACAGTTCGGATCATTCATGAGCTGACTCACCGTAGAGTCACACAAAACTTATTGTGAGTGCAAGTTTTACTAGAATATTTCTTCATTTTTATATGTATGTATATATGTACTTGTGATGTCTACCGGCCGTCGTTTAGATTTGATCATATAGCGTCAGAGACTGGTCTGACTCACCGGCAAAGAAATGAAGTCAATCACGGGTAATACTCATTAGACTAGTGGTTAACAGATTATTGTTCTATGATTAACATTGAAAAGAGATTAGAAAAGAAGAAAAAACGATCACAATCATCGGGAACCGACCTGGACTCATTAGTAGAGAAATGAGTTCGGATTATAAGTTATGCTAATCAGACTCGTGGTTGACACATCATTGTTTCATGATTAACGTTTAAAAGAGAATAAAAAACAGAATAAAATGATCACATCGATCACAACCCTTGTACTATCCACCAATCCGGCGGAGCCCCACGGGACATGGTCCGTGGATAATTGGTCGGAGTATCACTGTTTTTCCTTCCCAATTCATGATGAATCCCTCCCTCAAAATTGAAAATTGAAAATTGAAATGCCCCTTAATGTTGTGGTGGGTCCCGCAAACAAAGTTATATAGTACACTCTTTACCCTGGGGTGTGTGTAGATCCCAGTAGTCTTCATGTGATGGGGCCACCCAATGTACCAAAGATTGCAAATGTTGGGCCAATGGAGGTCTCATGAGCTACTCTTTTTCTTGCAAAAAGAGTAATAATTTCGGCCTAAGAAGTTGGGTTCATCACATGCCCTGTCGGTGAAAACACCAAAAAATAACAGTGCCATGCACTGTTCACTCAAGCCAGCTGACTGGTAGATGATTCAATCCCCGGGACTCTGATTTATTTGAAATTATTTGAACTTTTGACTGGCAATATGGACTCATGTGGCAGCAGAGCTCATCTTCTTCAAAGACGGGACTTTGATGAGCTGAACGAACACCTAATGACTAGTTTGCTTGCATCGAAACATGCATCACTTGGATTTATCATGTTTTCAAATAATTGGGTGGAGTTTCTCCTACCCTCTCCAAATATAAGACACAGTTTCTCTAATAATGTTGGCAATATGTTGTGAACTTCATGATCTTCTTGTCACAAGTCAAATGGCTTAACGACTCTTGTCTCAAGTTCTTCTGATGTTAATGTTGTTGGATCTCTATTCTCAAAAGTGTTCAATATACGAACATTGACCTTTTTATGCGGTTACATTGGCCAGTGGGATCTCAACGGTAACATGTTAAGATGGCGGTTGAAGGTGCAACCTGTCTTCTTGCCCCGAAATCCACGTTCAACGTTGCCGCCATAACCTAGGTGATTCTTGTGGAACCAACTGTTATTAGCACGATATGATTTCGATCTCAGGTTTTTGTTAGTTCCCAATCATAGGATCAGTTTGCATTGCTCAGCTTTTGGCTAAAGTGCTTAAATTGCCCCGAAATGCATGCTTGAACGCTACTGTGCATGCTCCATATTTGTTGGTTTTCGGTTGGTTAAGTGCAGATGAGTAATCGAGTGGACCATTCATGAATGTGATCGATCGAGTAACTGTTGAGGGACACCACAATTTAGTTTCAGTTATGAAAAGCATTTTCATGTGTATACAATGAATGTCGAACACCTAGAGAGATTGTCTTTTTTCTTGTAGTGAATTTTGTGGGGTCCAAATTAGGCTCCTTCTCTTTTGATATGAAACAGACGGGCGTTCAGATATAGAGCTAGTGATGATGATGATTTGTCCGTCAACATTCACTCTCACTCAGCCCCCTTACCCTTTCATTTGGGCCAAAAGGGACCATGTCAAACAGTAGAACTTGTTGATTCTTTGGATACTAATGAGGGATTATCAAAGATTGTTTTCTTTGGTATGAGAAGTTCAAAGAAAAGATTAGGATTTGTTTGTGGTTAAGTGAGAAAGGGTCTGCAAGAAGAAGGAATTATGGTGTCTGAGTCTCTCTCATTATTCTGTAGCTACGAATATGATCTTACTTATCAAGTGACGATGGTGACTAGTCTGATACGACATGTAGGGTTTCAACAATCAGAGAAGAGGAAGAAGGGAATTCTGAGAGAAAATATGGAATTTATTACTGATTATAATTTATCCAGACTCGGTCTATGTAAAAATAGAAGGTTAAGTGACAAAAACTACCAAGAACTTTTAGAATTTTATAAAATAACTACTATAGACTTGATAAACAGTGTGACTTGCTACCGAGACTTTTCAGGAAACTACTATCCACTAATTAGATGTTAATGGAGAGCTAAAAAATCAAATTTTCCCCTTGTTACCTCTGCCCCACTCCACCAACCACCCAAAAATGGGAACCCAAACTCCCAAAAAAAAAAAGTATCAGAAGTTTTATTCCAATAAAAAAAGAAGAAAGACCCCCCCTTGCTGTGAAGAAGAGAAGTGGCCTTTGATTTCCTTACGATGGATAAGATATAATTCGATTGTGGCTTGGGTTATCTTTAGTTCAGACGAAACCATCAAAGTGACGCTAGAGGAGGTCTCGATAGTGTCATCTGGGCCTCTTAGTGGTTGTTTGGAGCTCGCTGGGTGTTGGGTTCAAATTTTTTTGGATTTGAGTATCTAATGAGATAAGTGGGAGCAGGTGAGGATATTTCATGCAGAAAAAGATCAGAAACGATGATGATGTGCTTGTCACGTGATAAAAAAAAACTAAGCCTAATTGATAAATGATAGTTTTTTTTTGAAAATTTCATGATAACAAGTCATAATTTATGAAGTTTATGATAATTTCTTGTAAAAATTCTGAAAGTTCATGATAGTCTCCAGAAAGTTCATGAGTGGGGAAAAAAAAAAAAAAAAAATTAAATGGAAGATTGGCCAAAAGATATTCCAAAGAAACAATTTTCTTTTTTTCTGTTAAAAAAAGAACTCCTAAGCTAAACTTCATTAGTACATTTTAAGTCTAAACCGCCAAAAAATAACTTGCTCTTTCAGATCTTAAATAAAGATAAACTACTATTTCAAGGGAGATCATATGCTTGAAGGGGCATGGTTTTGGTCTGTATGGAAATTAGTTTCAATATGAGGACTCACATAAAAAGACATGGACATCAAATTGATAATCTCTTTAAATAAGATAGGCGAAAAAATGAGCCATTTTGGGAAATTAATCAATGACCATATTGCAATGAATTCATGTTGGCCTGAGTTTGAGGAAGATCTAAGTCAATTCCAAATTGACATCCTCCCATGGTGCTATGCTATTGGCACGAACAGTCAAGTTTGTACTCCAGTTTTAGCTGTTCCATTTGCGTTGTGCAATGAAACTGCAATATTGTGTTTTTGCATTTTAATTTCAAACTTTTTCCCTTATCACCGCAGATGAAAAGGTTCGAACTCCGAGCAAACTCAGAACTTGATCAATTGTCACAGTGATTGAAAATAAATATATATAAATACGTCCGCTGGCAAGACTTGAGCTGGTGACCTGTGGGTGAGCGACGCGCTTAACGAACCCAAGACCACCGACAAGCTACATGCAAGGGACTGGAGAGTCAAGATAGTTAACATCAAAGAGTTACTAGGGTCTGAGGCATCGTACGATCATTGCAAGGAACGCCAAAGTCTATTTCAATTAGGATACTGTTGTGTTAATATTTTTTTTCTTCCTTGAAGTTAATCACAGATCCAAGCCTTATTATCAAAATAAGTGTCGGCTAAGTTTAAAAAGGGTTAATTCTAGATACACCCTCTGTACTATAGACACTGGAGCAGATAATTCCCTTTAACTCTTTTACAAGCAGATAGACCCCCTGTTTTTATATATATTTTTTTAAAATTCAAATTGAGTTAATTTGATATGAAGAGAAAAGCAATTAATATAAAAGAGTAATATTGCTAAATGATAGTTAGGAAATAAAAAATTTATGAAATTAACTCAATTTGAATTAAAAGAAATGAAAGCCAAGGGTCTCTCTACTAATAAAAAAGTTGAGAGGATATATCTGCTACCGTATCTATAGTATATAAGGTGTATCTACAATTAACTCTTAAAAAAATTATCATTGAAACCATAGTGTCGATTAGACCAGACAAATACCATCTATTTGCAAGTAGGACCGATAACTGGGTTGAACTTATAACTTCTTTTAGGCCGTGGGATGAGGTATTGAGTCTAATTTTTAGATGCGTCAGATTTGGGCTCAAGGCAAGGCATTTGACTCGATGATTTTGAATATATTGTTTACATATATTTCCCATCTTATATAACAGTAATTTTTTACACAAATAGCAAATACTGTTTTAAAGAAAAAAGAAAATCTAAATTTCCTCGATTCACACTTTGTTCCCTCTCACCATTGCGTACCCTACTTTACTACCAATAATCTCCGAGGTTACACCTATTTCTAGGGAACAATTAATTAATTAATTTAAGCCCCACCATTGTCTACTTTGATACTCAAGAGTCAAGATTCAGTCTCAACACTATCTACATAATAAATAAAATTAAAAAAAGACGAAAAAGAGAGATAAATAGAAAAGAAAAGAGGAAAGTAAGACAGATGTCAATCGTCTCCTTCCTTTAGGCCCAACAAGCAAAAATATCCTTCAGCCTTTCCCAACTCAAAACCACCTGCTGCTGCAGAGAGAAGAAGAAGAGGATAAAAGCATGCAATTATAACAACAACAGCAACAACAGAGCATCCTCCTCTCTGTGATCATCACAAGCAAGCGCGATGATACTAGGGACCCTCCTCCTCTCCATGATCACAAGCAAGCAAGCGCGATAATAGTAGGGATCCATCCTTCTCTCTGTGATCACCACAAGCAAGCACGATAATACTAGGGTAATCTCTCTCTCTCTCTCTCTCTCTCTCTCTCTCTCTCTCTCTCTCTCTCTCTCTCTCTCCCTCTCTCCCCCCCCCACCCCCCTCTCCCCTCTCTCTCCGCCCCAAACTCCTCCACCGCTCTTAAGTCTCACTACTATCTTACTTTCTCATAGCTACGACATAAAGGGTTTTAGCACAAGCAGCATGAAGAAGCTGGCAGATCATAACGAAGATGCTAACTTTTCACTACCACATCTTACTTTTCTCATATAGACAGAATATTAAGCAGCGCAAGAAACAGGAAGAAGCAAGGAGGCAGATCATACTCAATGGATCATCACAATAACCCTGACAGCCCTCCCTCCGAAGGGGGCGGCGTCTTCCTCTCAAACCCCGCCAGCCCGGCCAGCGCCGCTTCCGCCTCCTCCTCCCAAACACCGCAGTCCCCGAGCCGGTACGAGTCCCAGAAGCGCCGGGACTGGAACACCTTCAACCAGTACCTCCGCAACCACCGCCCACCGCTGTCGCTGGCCCAATGCAGCGGCGCCCATGTGCTGGAGTTCCTACGGTACCTCGACCAGTTCGGCAAGACCAAGGTCCACACCCACATGTGCCCCTTCTACGGCCACCCAAATCCTCCGGCCCCCTGCCCCTGCCCCCTCCGCCAGGCCTGGGGCAGCCTCGACGCCCTCATCGGCCGCCTCCGTGCCGCCTACGAGGAGAACGGCGGCCGCCCTGAGTCCAACCCGTTTGGCTCCCGCGCCGTCAGGCTCTACCTCCGCGAGGTGCGGGAGCTGCAGTCCAAGGCGAGAGGGATCAGCTATGAGAAGAAGAAAAGGAAGAAGCCTCCCCCGGCTGCTCAATCAGGAGGAGACCCCTCGGCTGCAGCTGGTGCAACTTGAAGAGTAGTATATTGTCAAATGATTGCCTGAAAGAATGAAGAATGATGAGTGAAGAATAAAGAATTGGTAAGTTATGTTAGTTTATGTTGGCATTTTAGCTATCTCTCTCTTTGTTGTTGTTGTTATGATTGAAGTAAGACTTGGTTGCTCTCAAGTTGATGGTAGTAGCCACTGCTAGTACTGGGTGTTGCTGTTGTAAAACAATGTTCTGGTTGTTAATTTCATGAGTGTCGCATGAACTGACCATGAGATCTTTATATATGAAAGGCTGGTCAACTTCTTTATCAATCTAGGGTTTCTATGATCATCAGTCAATCAACTTGTTTTGATCTAGGTTTTACTAGTTTTTGTTTATGCATATTTTTGGACTTTTCCTGTGTTCATATGATTGATGTTGGGCTTTGCTTTTTATGTTGTAAACTGTTAATTATATTGGGTGTTCTATTCATCACTAGTTTATACAATGCTTAATTTGTTTGCTGAACTTCAGAACTTTGATTATAATTAGTATGCTAATTATCGAGCATATATGCTGCTTTCTTAGTAGTGAAAATTGGTCGTTGTAGTGGCATTGAAGTCGTGGTTGGTGATGAGTGTATATATGACTAGTACTTTATATAGTTTGGAAAATGTTTGTGCAAACTGTACTTGTGTTTTGTTCAGTGTTTGTTGTTTCCAATTATAGATCTGGGCATTGATCATGTCAATTTCTCCCTCTCTATTTCCC
This sequence comes from Agave tequilana, assembly GCA_038442645.1. Lineage (NCBI taxonomy): Eukaryota > Viridiplantae > Streptophyta > Magnoliopsida > Asparagales > Asparagaceae > Agave > Agave tequilana. The sequence continues at coordinate 74,773 of JAVJIF010011089.1, read as the reverse complement.
TTTCCTCTTTTGGCATTGAGAAAAAGAGATGTAGGATATATAGTACACATTAGGGTTTTCCCTCACCATCCCACACATGCAACTTGTTATTGTTTGCTATAATGCATATTTTGCTTCAATTTATATCCTTTTGACTCTCTCAATTAATGAAGGTTGGGTTGATGATTCTTGTCTGTTCTCTTTTGATCATTCTTCACATGTTAAAGAGAATAGAAATGGGGGGAGTGATCTCATCCAAGGCATGGTCCAAATAGTGTACTTGCATATTCCATTGGGAATTGAATGGGAATTGCACTGAAAGCTCACATAGAATCCTTCCCATTACTCCAAAACTAGTCATAAAATAACAAGTGGGCTTTCGTTACTCTGCCTAATTTGTCATCACTACCCCACCAAGATCTTGCTTTTCCTTCATGTCATCATATTTTCTCTCCCCATATCTTCATTTATGAATGCTAAAATTCATGTGCACATAATCCACACAGACCAAGCAACATCAGAAAGCTGAGCATATGAACACTATATATAACCATGCCAACAATAGTTGGCAGATATTTTGATCTAAGGAAACAGACAAAGGAATTCCTATTCATCTCCAAGAAGGATATGGATCCATGTACTAGATTGACGTTAGCAAGTAAGCTATCATATATTTAAAAATGCGAAGTTGCAAGGACTAAAGTTTAATGGATGTGATGGTTCATAAACTTCCATAATTAAGCAACTTGGCCGACATCACGTCTAATGCGTCTAAACGACGGTTTCCTATGACTATGATTGGGATCTTCATCTAAAAATATCACATTAATCTGTTTTTTTGGGCTAGTTAAATTCACTGACATCGAATTCGAATTGAAAATCACGGGGAGCAAACTTAGGACCTGTTCAGTGGACGACATTGGGAAATGAAATGTCCGTACATGACGGGGTTTGACCTTGGGCAGTGGGGAGGTTAGAGCTACCTGTTCCATACTTACCAAGGAGACATCCGCAAGAAACATCACATTATTCTGTTGCTTTCAAATTTCTTCCTAATAATATCATATATGACAAAATCCTTGGTTAATATTTGCTATACTTCACTTGAGAGATAATTTTTGTATTGATTGAGAACTTGATTCCTTTTAGTCTAAATCAGAATAAATTATAGTATTTGCGTGCATAAGTTTGATTAAAGTTGGTGCCTACAAATAATTGAAAGTATATGTGATGATTGAATGAACCATTTTCAAACACTTGGGACATAATGAGACCTGCCTGAATTGGTTTAATGATGTTTGTACTAAAAGTTGAAAACTAAATAGCACACTTCGAAACTACATTGATCTAGGCAACACTCATCTCTTTCAGTTCCTTCTTTCAAATGGTAAGTCATATTTTTAGAGTATCATAAAGGAACATCTAGAGTTATCCATTTATGTCATTGTCTTTCTTTGTCACTTCTTGATTTTGGATTGTTTTACCCTTCAATTGTGGAAAATAAAATCTACTGTAAAAGTACAACTCTAGATTTCAGTGAAGTGATTGAATTGCAAAGGACAGAAAGAGTCCTTTCCAACCCTTAAGAGTCGGGTTTTGAGAGAACGTCATAAAGTCACATCTGAGGGTCTCTGTTATGCAATTAACTTTCTTTGATTTTCTTGATTTTGGGTTGATTTTTACCCTTCTATGTGGTGAATACATGCCTAGATTTCATTGAAGTGATTGAGTTGCGATGGACATGAAGGAAAGAATCCTTCCAATTCTCTCGGGCAAAAAAGAGAAGGAAATCCATTCCATTAATGTTTCGTTTGTTTATATACAATATGTCCTTAATTTACAAGTTAATTCCTCCAACATTAGTTTCACTTTTATCTTCATTTCACCAATTTTCTCTAATTAATTAAAATGATCCAAATCCTTATCATATACATAATATTACAAATGGATTAGAGAAGTTAGCACAATGGGAGCTAGGTACTCTGGATATTACACCACATGCTTATATTAAAAACATGATTTTGATTGAAGAAATGATATATGTATAATGAAACATTGAAGGGAAATAATTTTTTTTTTTTTAATATGCAAAGAGTCGAGGGTTAAAGGGTGCAGCGAGTTCTCATAGATCCTTTAAATTTCATAATGAATGCCGTAGACAACACATCGTAAGTAGTGGCTAAAAGAATTGTTTCTATGATTGGAAGTGTTTTGCTTTCTTCTGGGATCATCACATGCTTTGCCTTATTATGGTGGGGGATAGTTTCAACTTCTTCTGTCTCAATATTCTCACTGTATTCTTCAGCTGCATGTGAGCATTTATTTCTGAATGCACTTGCATGTGTCATAACAAGTTAACATGTGTGCGTGCAGTAGTGGCATGCGCGTAGATAACATTCATGCATAGACTCTTCATTGATCTAATGATCGATGAGTTCTTCTCTTTGTATGACGAATATTCGTTTCATTTATATGCTTTGTTTGGCAAACTCAACTATGGTTCTTAGTACATAAAACTTTACGGTTATTTATGGTTTAGGGAAACCTGTTTGGATGTACCATATGATATCAAGATTGACCATTAAAATTTGATGACGATTGTGACTAAGTTATGTTAGCAATAGTATATCTTACTGATTTCTCCTCAAGAATGTAAATGTCAAAGTTCATAAGTATTTAACTTTTAAAGTTACTTGAAGACACTAGTATCGAATCATGAAAAAATAGACACCAAGCAAATTTTCTTTATCAATTTGTACAAGGTATGGATTGCAGCATTAATTAATCTAAAATGAAATAAATGCTCTTAGACATGGCATATATATGGCCGATCCAAAATGACTTCACTTAACCTGAAACTTTGTGGTGATTGAATATCTATATCTTCAGTGGATTTATGAATTTAACTACCATATATTGGGTCCTTTTGAATTCTTCCCCAAGCTAGGCATATAATGTTGCTTTAAAAAAATAATGGAGATTTACTTCTCTTTGTCTAGAATTTTTCTGGAGAGCGTATAGACTTAGTTTTACATTATGTAATCAGTCCTACGTAATATACAGTTTCATACACTTAACTTAGTCACATTAGTTTTTCTATACAGCTAGTTTCTTCTGTAAGACTCACATTTTGTTTGCTTGTGGAGGTTCATTGCCATTCATTACCTTGGAGGAATGGTATCAGAAATTTTCAGCTATCATCTATTATAAGAATATTAATGATCTTATAGTTAAATTGATCATATAAATTATGTGGATTAGCCATTCTCATCATGTGATATATGATACCTTTGCGTTCTTCAGTCATCTACTATTTTGATCATATCATACATGTTATCTTTGTTTCATTTTATTCTTCATCATACATCTACATATCAAGTCTTTCAATCTTGTAAGCTTTCCATTCTACTTTCAAGGTAGTTGTACATGCTGCTGAATTTTTTCAATAGCCTTTTTTCTTACTACTTTTATTTTCTATGTATATAATTAATATCATTCAAGTAATTAACCATTATCTCTTTTCTTCCGTATTTTACGAGACAAAGTTTGACATCATGTCCTCTTTGGCTAAGTAGAAGTTGTGAGCAAATACCCTTATGGAATATAGTTGCAATACACATCCATACATATCTAAAAGCCTATGACATCATGTCCCCTTTGGCAAAGTAGAAGTTGTGAGCAAATACCCTTGTTTATTAATTATATGGAATATAGTTGCAATACACATCCATACATATCTAAAAGCTAAATGAGAGAAAGTAACCTCAATGTCTTGAATCCTATTCCTTTTACTGACTTGTTACATGTCTGCTGCCTCAATTTTTGTTAGTGTGGATGTGTTGTATACTCCTTGGTTTGATATATGTATTGTGAGCTTGACAGTTTTGGGTTATTGGAATTCTTCAGTTAGGTTGATAAGCTGTTAGGATCTCTATTATGCTTCTTTTAGTGTTATCTTTACTCATCTATGCTCCAGCAGACATATACGTAGGCCTCTATGTCAAACCGCGCAAGTCTTGCATATACATATATCTATGCGATAATATTTTCCTTCTTTTTTCTTTTGACATCTATAAAATGAAATAATGGCAAACGACCAAATATCTAGTGACATACAGTGCCACAAAAATAATGATCTCCATTAACTGCAACGAACTTTAATTATTTTAAAGGGTTCATGAGAGAAGTGAGAGCTGGAAATTATATAATGTATGTATATATATTTAGGCAAATGTTGGACATGGAAACTTATATGTTTACCTCAGGTGAATCTGTGATGAAGAGTGCTTGTCTCTAGCCAGTTGGTAAGGTTATGGATGGCATTTGTTTTATATGGAGCACACAATCAAATTATAGGGATATGATTGGAACATCAGATGACAATTCTATGCTTTGCGAATTAGTTAATTAAAACATTTTATTTGTGTGCATGGTTGTTCCCTTTTTAATTTCCCGTCATTTTTATGAGCTTAATTAGTAGCATCAGAATGATGAGAAAATTAGGACCGGACACCCTGACCTCGAGCATAACCATAGGAGACCGTACCATTGGGGGTGACATTCTCATGCGTGTACAAATATTAGAACTCACACAAACTACCTAAAGTTTTGATATTTTTGCATAATACATCAAGAAAAGATACACCGAATTCATGAGTTTAAATTTTACATGATATATACAGAAATGAGAACAAATACATATGTAACCTTTCTCTTTCACCAATAATAATGCTCTCGAAAGAGACATAGACATCCGTGGACAAGATATTTTATTCATGAAACTGCAGACATGGACATCCGACGACATCAGAAGCGTCACGATTTATTCACTCTTATTGACTAGACTAGGATATGTAACTTTTATTTTATTGGCTCGAGTCATTTTTCTTTTATTTAGTAGTTTTGTTTTTCCTTTCTTTTAGTCCCACATTGTATATGCGGAGAAACTCATCAGTCTTGTTGGTTTATATAAATGCTTGAGTATTGTATTCGAAGACAAGGAAAATTGACTATTAAAAATTTGGATTATTTTTGAAATACAAAATATCTTTGTTGAATTGGAGGGTGAAAGCCAATTTGAAATAGATATTGGTATGAAACCATAATCTAATTATTCCCATGTCTCTTATCTCAAATCCCACATCCCATTTTCAATCCTATCCACTCAACAAACTCTCCCTTTTATCTTAGCCACCCAAATTCCACAATAGCCAAAAAATATAAAAGAAAATCCCTCACCAAAATCTAACACCTGCAACATTATGCTTCATCCCTCTCCCCTGCATCACCACCACAAAGAAACATCAACATCTCTCCCTCCTTCCCCTCATCAGCGACCATACAAATTCATCTGCCTCCATCACCCTCTCAACTGTGTGCATTCCTAGCGTGAACTCAACATGCTCCAGCCCTGCCGCCTTGTGGCGAGCCTGTGCGCGAATCCAGACTTGCCCACGTCCTCTTGTGTGCGACCAAAACCAAGCCATCAATCACTCGAGGTCTTGCTTCCACCTCGACCCACAGGAGCCTTCGTCGCCATCCTCACCACGATCTCCTCCCTGCCCAACAACAGTGCTTCACCATCGCCGACCTCCTTCCTCTCTCTCTTTCGCAACTCACTGCAACAACAATCCTCCTCTCGACCATCATCAACGGAGGAAGTAGCACCCTCTTTCCCTGTGTTCTGCTCTGCCGGAGATCCACTCCTCCCTGCGCCAACCAGCATCTGCCCCAACACCACGAGCTATCTGTCCTTCTTTACTTGCTGGTCATCAACAACCCTGCGACAACAAGGCGAGAGCAAAAATCAAAATTCAATTACACGCTTAGAAAGAAACTCATCAATGCAAGTTCATTTCATACAATATCGGATACCTGAGAATGAACTTCTCAGTAGCTAATTTTTTAATTTCACTGATTAGATTATCTTTGGACTACTATACAAATTTTATCTCTATAGTTTTGTCAACATTTCCTGCTATCCAATACTACTGTGAGAATGTGTGCAATTGTTGATGCTTGTTATTTGGTGATTCTGGTATTACAATTAGGATTGCTCACTTAACTAGATATTGTACTTGATTTCATCGAGACTAGAATTATCGATACACTATGCATGCAAATGATTGTTAAATCCATCTTGTGATATTACTAGTTTTAAGTAATTTCTTATCGAAAATTATATTTTTTGTGAAACGTTGCGGAATTTAAGTTTATCGCTTATTCTCACACCACAAGGTTCTCCGTTTCACATCAATTACATATACATTTTTGCAAATACTTTTGCACTTTGAGCAAGAATACATAACTTATCATCTGTTAATCTATACTTCTATACTTAATTGAATGTATTTGTTGATTGAATATCTATACATTTCCAAAAAAATTATTAAGGTAATACCCTTGTGTGTGTGCGCGCGCGTGTTACATTTGAGTGGATATGTAGCTGACTCTTGGCTCGCTTCTAAACATTTTTACACCAAACATTTCTTAGTAGTGTTACTTAAAGCTCAAGTTCAACTACTGTTGCATGCAAATGTATACTTCCAGTTGCATAATCTCATTAATTTTGAAGAAAAGCATTCCTCTGCCATTTATCAATAAATTTCAATCTTAGACTAAGCATTGAACTATATGCATTCTAGTATCCAAAGTATGAGATCAACCTTTGATTGCAACTTAATTTGTATTAGCAAGATAATTCTATATGCTTCATAACCCTAATTAAGATGAGAAATCATGAAAAATTATGTAAGCTCTAAGAATGAGAAAGCACACACAAAATATAGGGCCAGGGGCGGCTCAACCTCTAGGCGAATGAGGCAGTCGCCTAGGGCCCCAAATATAATGGGGCCTCCAAAATTATAATGTAAATTACTAAAATAAGAAATATAAAATATAGAAAATATTTTTTGTTCGTTCAATTGGGCGTGCCGGAGTGGTTATCGAACATGACTAGAAATTGTGTGGGCTTTGCCTGCGTGAGTTCGAATCCTGTCAACATGAGTCTCTTCCACTTTCTCAAGCTAATATCCTTCACTCCCTATAACTATTTAATTATAATTAAAGAGGAGTCTTTTCCACTTCCTCAGCTGTCTTTTCCACTCTCCCTAACTATTTAATTATAATTAGAGAACTGACGACAGGAACTGCAACTACTTTATAGAAAAAAATACGTTAGTAAAACTTGAATACAAAAACATGACTAAAAATTTTACATCTCTAAAAACTAGAAGAATAGTTTTTCAATAAAATATTGATTAAATAACATATTAGTTAAAATTAATTACTTTTTTAAAGTATATTTTAAAAGGGCCCATTTGAAATTTTCGCCTAAGGCCTCCCTAAAAATTGAGCGGCTCCTGTATAGGGCGATTACTCAATGGTACATTCATGGGCCGACTGATTTCTTTTTTTTTTTTTTTCATTTTCTCTCCGAACTTTTACAATATGATTGCAAAGGGGTTACTCTTTTCTAGTTTCAATTAGATTTTCACCTAGAAGAGTTAGATTACATTGTATTTTTTTCTAAAGTTATACCAACATAGCTAGCTAGCTAGCTATTCAAATATTGTATTTTTTTCTAAAGTTATACCAAAATAGCTAGCTAGCAAGCTATTCAAATAACTTTGCTTGTCCCTTTCTAGTTTAATTACACCACTGAAAACAACACACAACAGAAACAAATGTGACATATTTTGGCATGCAAAGGTACTTTTTGGTTGTCATATTTCATAGTGCGTGAGAAAAGAGGAACCACTGAAAAGATAGCACTCAAATAAATGATTGGTGAACTGCTCTTAAGCAGTACTAGATCTCTCTCTTATCCTAAATTTTTAATCTTCATACTATATATTTTTCATATGTTTTTCAATGTGTGTTTCATTTTTCATGAGAATTGTTGGTTTGTTTGAACTGCTCAACTTTATTCACCGTCTCGCATTTTCATGCAGTTACATCCAAATGCGCATGTCATATCCTTGTCATCTGAGTCTTATAATGCCAGCCAACATTGTCGTTGAAACAGTTGATCATTACTGACTCTTTTTTGTTAGAAACCCCCGGCAAATCGTAGGTCGTATTAATCTATTGAATTGATCATAGCAAGTGTTGAAAACTTTGGTATATTATTTTTAACATGTTGATATATACCAATAAAGCAATGGAGAAAAAGGAAAGGAAAATTAATGATGATCTTATCACTGACGGAGAAAAGGAAACTGGCACACGCTATCCAATCCATTGATGAGGGCTTTTACTTTCCCCACCAACCATTTTATCCTATTCTTGACTTTTTTTGTTTGATGAATGGAAAAAATTGAATGAAATGAATAACTGGTTTCTCACTCAAGACAAAGGGCTTGTTTGTTTTCACAGGAGGGAGGAAGAGAGGAAGAGAAAAGAGGGGGGAAGCTTCGGTGTTTGTTTTGTGAGGAGGAGACATGGAGCTCGGAAGAGATCCGAGCTGGCTCTGACAGTCTGACGTAGCCAGTTGAGCTCCAATTTTTCTTCCGCTTGATTTCGGACGGTGAAGCGCTGATCGACGAATTAATTGTTTTTGGAAACTTGGAATTCGAGTTTTTGGATAAATTTGAGCTAAATTTTAGGTGGGACCCGCTGCTTGGAATGCGCGAGAGATGATTGAAATGTGTTATCCTTTCATTGGCGATGAAAGTGGTATATTCACATGTTCAATTCTATTTTCGAATAAATGAGTTATTTAAGTCAGAAGTTGGCCTAAAACAAGAGCTAAATAGGACCGAAAAGAGTGAAAACTATTTAGTCCAATATTGAAAGTGGTATGTGAATGGATGTGTCTGTTCGGCGAACGTACATGTTTATTCAGAAAGGTTGTGCCCGTTCCGACCGAATGAATGTATCTGTTCTGGAGCAACCCGTTTCGACCGAATAGATGTGTCTAGTCGGAATGGTTGTGCCCATTCCATCTGAATAGATGTGTCTATTCAGAATAGTTGTGCATATTCTGATCGAACGGATGTGTGTATTCCGAAAGGATTCCTCCAAATTTCTATATAAAAGGTAGAATTCTACTCCATAAAATCACCTAAAAAAAAGCAGAATAACAATCAGAAGAACAAATGAGTTCAAGAAAATTTTATTGAATTTCTTTTAGAATTTGAATTCTAGTTTTTGGACTGTGTCTTGTTTCTACTTCTGTTCTTTAAACAAGTGTAAGGTATGAGTCAACTTTAATTTAACTGTACGTAATTTTGCAAACTGCTAAGCAGAACACGTGAAAGAGTGTTGTATCTTGGAAGACAAGTGTCCATTATCCCGTATGTGCCATAGCGGGGGACGTAATTGTCTTAAAGAGATTCGCTTTATGCGTATCTCACTCTAAAATCTGATTTTATTCTATTTCTCTTTCCGTTTATACTAACGCTAGTGGTTGCAGAAAGTATTGAATTTCAACATATTCTTTGTTTATTTGAACTAACATTCTTATTGCAAGAATTATGTTGAATAAAGTATTCATGATGGAATATTTATTTTAATAAATAGTATTGATAGATAAATTATCGTTGAATTATTTGAAATCACCTAGAGGAGGTGAATAGGTGTTGTGGCTAAAAACAATGACAAATAATATGGAATTAAAAATAACTAAGCAAACTAGCAATATTACACTAGTATGAGAAAAATAACAATCCCACACAATCAAAGCAATATAGCACAAAGGATATCTAGCATGTAATGATTAACACAATAGTAACATGCTAGATATAAAAGGAGTGAGTGGAGTTGAGAGATAAAGAAGGCAATCACAAATACGAGAATATGTTTCGAGATTCGAGTCACTTGCTCTACATCTTTGCCTTCACCGCAATGAAAGATTTCTATTATTATTTGACCCCATAAGATCACCAACTCATATAAGTTCTCGTAAGAACTCTTGGACCCGCAAGTCCCTCACTCAGTATGTAACATACTTAGATTAAATTTTGAAATCCTTTTTGATTTTACACTTAAATACTTTAAAATCTCTATACAAAAATAAGTTCATGAAAATCTTTGAAATTCAAATAAATGTGATCCTAGATAAAAACAAAGATTTTGAACTTATTTTTGTAAGTTATTGAAATATTTTTCAAAAATATTCTTTTCCAATTCCATAGATCCAAAATACGATTTTGTAAACGATCTAAACTATCAAAAATCTTTTCAAGATTTTGAAATCAAAACACCATAACTCTTTTGTGTGTGTGTGTGTGTGAGAGAGAATCTCATGAGCAATCTCTAAACTTAATTTTAACAAAACTAAATCTTACATTGCTTAAAAAGAAAAATAATTTCTTCTATAGTACTTCAATTTGCATCTTTTCTTGATCTTTTGAGCTTGATTCCGTCCTTGAGTGTTAGATGTGTTCTTGGTGCTTAAGTTTTTGAATCACTTTGATGTTAGCTTTAAAACTTAATTTGTGAGTTTTTTGGAAAAGCTAAACATAAACTAACAGTTCGTATAAACCCGTAACTTAAACAAACAAAAATCATTAGCAAATAACCGTAGGGAGAGAGGAGATAGAGGAGTAGAGGAAGGTAGCATAGAGATCGGAAATCAGAGGAGCAACACGGTGCATTGGAGCAGGCCAGATTGCTCTCCCGGTCGACCGCTCGGTCGACCAGTGGAGGAGGCCGGTCGACCACGACCGGCGTGCACGAATGTGCACAGGATCATCACGGTCGCCCTGGTCGACCGTGAAAGAGAGCGGTCGACCGGCGCGGTTGACCGACTGAAAGCAAGCTGCTCTCGGTTGGACCCGGTTGACCGGCTCGGTCGACCGTGGCATGGGTTGGTCGACCGGCCTGTTGACCGACAAACGCGTTTTCTGCTTCTTTTTGAGATTCGAATTCCTTTTCTGGATGGGATCGAATTTAATCTGGGTTTCCTTAAATCCAGGGACTCTATGGCTATAAATAGGGGCTAGAGCCCTCATGTATTGTATCCCAAAGAATTCTCTCAAGTTTCCCTCTGTATTAGTTTGTATTGATTGTTGAATCAATAAAATCTCTCTCTCCCTTGCCCCGAGGACATAGACACGTTATCGAACCTCATTAAATATTGTGTTGATTGCTTTTCTCTATTGTTCGTTGTTCTTGTCGTGTTGGTTGCTTCTCCGGCTGCATCAAGTCTCCGCCAAGTGAGCAAATTCCTTAGAGAGGTTGTTATCTCCTGTGCACAACAATTGGTATCAGAGCATCCCAGGTTCGGCATGAAATCGTGTGTTGATTCAAGGGCATCATTTGCCGGCGTTGGGACTGTTTGTGGGATCGTGTGTCGATCTCAAAACAGCGTGTAGATTGCTCGAGGAATCAATTTGGAGGAGTAGATTGCTTCAGAAACTCTTTGAGGGTTTCGCGTGGAGGTAAAGATCCTATCTTTATCCAGTTTGTATATCTAACTCCGTTTGTTTCCACATTGCTTTGAGGAGTCAGTTGAGAAGATGGCTGGAGAAAGTACGTCAGCGAGATCCATGAATCCACATCTGAGGATTGATGTGGTGAAGTTCAACGACACTAATAGCTTTAGTATATGGAGGTGTGAGGTGATGGATGCACTGACGGCATCAAACCTCGAAGACACTCTACGGTTAGAGAAGAAGCGCGCATCAACAACGGAAGAAGATTGGGACAAGATGAACCGTTCAGCGTGTGGCTTGATCAGGTCTTGTTTGACACAAGACATCAAGTATCAGGTGTTACATGAGACATCTGCGAGGTAGCTTTGGGAGATCCTGGAGAAGAAGTATCTGACGAAAAGTATAGAATCGCGATTGCAGTTGAAGAGTAAGCTTTATGGTTTTCAGATGCAAAGAGGATGCTCCATCAATGAACACTTGAATCGCTACACGAGACTTCTTACAGATCTAGTTAATGTGGATGTGGAGAACAGTGAAGAGGATAAGGCGGTAATTCTTTTGAACTCTCTTCCTAGGGAAGAGTATGAGACCTTTACTCTTACATTGATCAATGAAAGAAAATCCCTTAACTACAGTGAGGTGTCTGCTGCTCTTGTGAGTTATGAAGCAAGGAGACATGATAGATTGTCTTCTTCAGGGAACACAACAACAAAGGCATTGACGGTAAGAGGCAGAAGTTCCAATAGGAAGGGAAGAGATGATCAGAGAAGATCGAAGTTTAGATCAGGCTTCAGAGATCTGAAGAGGAATCAGTGCGCCTTTTGCAAAGAACTAGGGCACTGGAAAGTTGATTGCCCGAAGGCCAAAGGTAAGAAGATGGAGTCAAACACCGAGGCTAATCTCACACAGGCGGATGGATCGGATGAAAACTCATCGGTATTCTCTCTCTGTGTTACTACTTCTACTATTGATTACTCAGATAATGCTGAGTGGATCTTGGATACCGGAGCCACCTATCATGTGTGCTCAAACAGGGCCTGGTTTTCTAGTTTTGAGAAGCTAGATGGATGTTACACGGTCATGGGTGATGATCATCCGTGTAATATAGAAGGGATGGGTACAATCCGTATCAAGATGGAAGATGGGATAGTACGAGAATTGAAGGAGGTGAGATTTGTACCTCAACTCAAAAGGAATCTTATCTCTGTTGGCATTTTGGAAGCGTTAGGTCTTGTGGTATCTATACGAGATGGTGTTCTCAAGATGACCAAAGGCTCAATGATGATTATAAAGGGCGTCCATCGGGGAAATCTCTACTACTTGAAGGGTAGTATGGTTACAGGTCAGGTGGAGACTTCTAGTTCTTCAGATGATGGTTGCACAAAGGTCTGCCAGGTGAAGGTCGGATAAGGAGGTGAAAAGTCTTTGCAAGCTCCTACAAAGAAGGGATCATTGGAAGGTGCTGCTACCTGTAACTTGGAGGGTGAACACAACGTTTTGGATAAGAAGAAGGTGAAATTCAGTACCAGTACTCAACGCTCAGAAGGTCTTCTTGATTGTGTTCGCGTAAGCGTTTGGGGACCTGATAAGACTGCATCGCTTGGAGGTCACAGGTACTTTGTCTCTTTTATTGATAGTTTATCTAGGCATTATTGGATATATCCCATGAGACAAAGGTGTTAAGCCCTAGATATGTTGGTGAAGTGAAAAGGAAGAATGAAGAAGCAGATAGGTAGGAAGATCAAGGAGCTACAGATTGGTAATGTTGGAAGAGACATGAACCAATTCCTACGATTTGGCCAGAACATCGGTATTGGTACTCACTTCATAGAAGGTATACATGGATTGGCTAAAGATGTAAACCGTTCCTTCCTGGAGAAGGTTCGGTGGTTGTTGTCAATACAGGATTAGACAAATCATTTTGGGCAGATTGATTAGTATCTAATTTTGCATAATTTTCATCACATTCTCATATTTATTTCATGTAAAATTTTTCTAATAAAACCTTGCTTGCTTGATCCTAAGTCCATGGTGTGCAAATGAAGAAGAAGACCTAAATCACCATTTAATTGGTGATTAAGAGCCTACTAAATAGCCATTGACTTTAGAGTGAAGATTTTGTCAGTCTAGGGCTTCAAATCGAAAAAATCTAGGAGATCAGGTGGACAGAAGACAGACTGGGCAGCGCACTGCCCAAAACTGGGCGCGCGCCGCCCAGCCTGGGCTGCGGAAATGCGGCTCTGGCCGCGTTTCCGCGGCCCTTTGGGCGCGCGCGCCTGCGTTTTGGGCCACGTGCTTCCCACGTGGTCCCCTTTCCCCTGGTGCCTATAAATACCCCCCTGAGGTCTTCAGTTTGAGCAGACCCAGAGTTAGAGCAAGTTGTGTAACTTAGTTTTTAGTTTGTAGTTGTTGTTCTTCTACTTTTAAGTTTTAGCCATTAGAGTAAAAGAGAGAGAGTGTGTAAAGTGTTGTATTTGAAGGGTAACAAGATAATATAAGTACTACTTCTCTTCTTTCTTTCCATATACTTGTCTTTACCATTTACTTTTACTTCTTTGCTGTAGTGTAACTTCTTTCTTCTTCACCTCTCTGCTTTTACCTTGTTTTAGTGTAACTTCCTCTCTCCACTTCTTTTCCTTTGTTGTTTCTTTTACTTTTATGGCTAACTAACTTTTCATTAGCATGGCTAACTAACTACTAACCTACTAATTTCTAACACTTGATTGATAACCCAAATGAGTCAATAGTGTCAAACAAGCCTTGTGCAAATAAGAGCTATGACATCTTAAGACGAGGGTTCTAACTCTAATTTACCTACAAGTATTTACTTTCTTATACTTCATGCTTAATGAGTTTTGATGATCTATGAGTTGTGTACTTTACTTGTTATTGTAAGTTAGAGACTTCTCCTTTTAACTTTGCCGATACTAATAGTGCACTCGAGTCTTCCCTTATTCTCGCCTTCTATCGGATCTTGATAAGGGAATGTCCGAGTTTTTGCCGTGTAAAGCTAAGTTTTAGGATGAACTTTCACTCGATTTTCACGTGAGTAGTTCCAATGCAAAAGGTTTGTGTTCGCCTATGATCCATCATGAGGCTATCTTCCAAAAATTAGAAATTAGTGGGAGCACTTATAGAAAGTTAGCCATGCATTTTTACAACTAAGAAAAAAATCACTTTTACAAACCACCAAAACATTTTCCAACAATTCTTCAAACAACTTGTTTTCACTTTTCAATTCTTTATTTTGCAAAAAGAACATTCTTTCTTCTTGAACTTTGAAGCCGCATTAAGCTTCCATCGCTCTCCCTCCTTGTGGATACGACCGTATAGCCACTTTGCTACTACGGAAGAATCGCAAAAGCAGTAACATCAACCCACACTTCCTTCTCTTATTTTAGTACTTGCTTTTTGCCGATCACAGAGGCGATTGTGTATGCTAGCCATCTCATAAATGGATCGACTGCGATAGGAGGTAGAACTCTATTGAAAATTTAGTTTGGGAAAGCTACTCAAGATCATGGTTTGCTGCGGGAATTTGGAAGTCCAACCTACTTCAGTGCCAAAGATGGCAACATCAATCTGCGAGCAAAGAAGTTTGTGTTTTTGGGTATCAAAAGGAATATGAAAGCTACAAGTTATGGACCCTGAAAACAAGAAGATCATGTTGAGTAGGCATGTCACGTTTGATAAGACTTCAATGTTGAAGTTTACCGTCTCTCAGCAGGTGGAGAGGATGGAGACCAAGGAAGTATCACAGCTGGTGGAGGTTGATACTACTCCACCATCTCCAGTTGGTTCGGTATCAGTGAAGACTTTAGCGGATGTGACACCGGGTGGAGATCATGTAGCCAGGGTTGATACTGAACAGGTTGAAGACATTGATAAGAATGTCAAGTTGTTTGCAGCCATTGGAATAAAGGTAAAACCACGCTCGTGGGTAAAGAAGCATGAATCTCAAGCTTGTGATCACGACAAGCTCAAGTTGAAGGCCGTTGTTCTCCATAATGGTCGTGAGGAGGTTCATATGACTCAGCCAGATAGGTTCGCTGCTGAATATTCAGGTACAAGTGCCTGAGTTTGATGGAGCTCATTTGAATGAACTACGATTGGCTTGAGCCTTTAGGCAAGGTACGTAGGCAGTCGTAAAGGTGCAGCCACTTTTGGTGATGCAACCTATATGAAGCTGTTTGGATTCTCGAGAAGATGTTTTGGACTTCACGTATAGGTAAAGAGTTGGACTTCACGTAGAGGTGAAGCGTTGTGATCTCGATGAACAGTGAACTTGCATAGGAGGGGTGTGTATCCAGTTGTTGAAGCCGATGATGGTGTTCGGTGTGTTCTACTCAGACTTGGTTGGACCATCAGCTGAAGACATGTAGACTGGATAGAGCCAGTCAATTGGAGAGTCAGCGTTGACTAGTGATGGGTATTTCGTGAGGTCATGAAGTTGCTGAGTGAGAGACACGTTTGATGATCGGCACGTATGGTATTTCTCCTAAGGTGAAGTGATAGGAATGCATGTATGGTGCATTTCGGTTGATAGCTGGGCCAAGCCAAGATCGTGTGTCAATTTCGCCGAGATCATGTGTCGATTTCATTCGGAGCGCGCAAGCCGAGATCGTGTGTCGATTTCGCTAAGATCGTGTGTCAATTTCGCCAGGTGATAGACTAGAGTTCGTTGGAGATCGGCTCAGATTTGAAAAATCTTCACTGAGATGGAGAATTGTAGGGAGAGAGGAGATAGGGGAGTAAAGAAAGGTAGCACAGAGATCGAAAATCAAAGGGGCAAGATGGTGCATTGAAGCAGGCCAAATTGCGCTCCTGGTCGATCGCCCGGTCGACTGATGGAGGAGGCCGGTTGACCGCTAGGTCAACCGGCGTGCACGAAGGTGAACAGGATCATCACGGTCGCCCGCCCGGTCGACCATGGAAGAGAGCGGTCAACCGGCCCGGTCGACTGACTGAAAGCAGGCTGCTCTCGGTTGGGCCCGGTCGACCGGCGTGGTCGACCGTGGCATGGGTCGGTCGACTGGCCGGTCGATCGACAGACGCGTTTTCTGCTTCCTTTTGAGATTCAAATTCCTTTTCTGGATGGGATTGAATTTAATCTGAGTTTTCTTAAATCCAGAGACTCTGTGATTATAAATAGGGGTTAGAACCCTCATGTATTGTATCCCTAAGAATTTCCTTAAGTTTCCCTCTGTATTAGTTTGTATTGATTGTTGAATCAATAAAATCTCTCTCCCTTGCCCTGAGGATGTAGCCACGTTGCCGAACCTCGTTAAATATTTTGTTGATTGCTTTTCTCTGTTGTTCGTTGTTCTTGTCGTGTTGGTTGCTTCTCCTACTGCATCAAGTCTCCGCCAAGTGGGCGGATTTCTCAGAGAGGTTGTTGTCCCCTGCGCACAACAATAACTACATAAGATAATCATAATTAAAAATAGGGTGATGGCCTTTTGGGTCAACAATCTCTCTTTTTTGATGATGATAAAACTCATAGAGTTATTTCAAATAAAAATAAAAGAAGCTTCTAATGAAGCCCCCCTGAAGACATGCACATAGGAAATATGACATTATAGCTTAATGCAAGATGTAAAACATATATAGAAATGTTTTCATTGTAAGCACTGTGCATAACATTCATGCATAGAATGATAAAAAAAATTGAAAATTGTTATGCACAAATGGATCTAACATCCATCCAACCTCCATCCATCCAAATAACATGCAATGGATCATCACAAATGAAAATAAACAATGGAAGTGATATTACATAACCACCATGAAAGCATCTCATAAGCCATTACATAAACAAAGTGCTATCCAAATCCATAAAGTTCACAATTACCAAAAAGTACCATAATCCAAATTATAAACCAATGTCATAATATCCAAATTATTACAAAGCCAAAGTATTAAACATAAAGCAAATCAAAGCAAAAAAAACTTAAAATAACTTCTAGATCTCCAGATCTCCAGCTTTTTCTCCCCCTTTTTGTCAACATCAAAAAGGAGGGAAAGGAATAGCTCACTCCTGAGCGTCATCATCTGGGACGAAGTCCTCATCAGCAGGATGATCAGACGTATCTACGACCGGATGATATACGCCAATAGGCTAAGTAGGCATGACCCAGGACTCAAAAGGAGAACCCTCTGAAGGCATTGGATGAGTCAAGAGGGCATGATCTGAGGCCACTCATTTTGAGCAAAGGAATAGTCGACACACGCTGGATACTAACACTGAGATAAGCATGCATAAGTAAGGGTGTTCCGAAACTCTTCCTAGTTTGCCAAAATATTCTCTTTGGTAGTTGAGTGACTCAAATGCATAGCATTCATCTGGTTCAGAAGAGCAGAGTATGAGTCTGCAGATAAGAAGGAGGAACCAGAAGCAAATTGTTGTGAAAGCTGAATTAGGGGGCTGAGCATGCGCACGAGTGCTGGCTTGCATTCTCTTCAAAAGGGTGCAATCAATATTAACAGAAGGAGGAAAGACATTCTCGTCGGAGACATCAATTTTGAAGTATTTGAGCAAATGAGTAAAAGTCATCCCGCAGGGATGATTCATACTCGGAATCATGAAATGTTCCAAAAGCATGAAATCGATGAGAAGCTTCAGGATGTTGACTTTAATACCTTTTAGAAGGTAATAGATGAGGAGTGGAGCAAAACCCCGAGCATGGCTATATTCGCCCGATTTTAAAAGTAGATTGTAAAAGACAATTTTGGCGAGAACTTGGACGGCGAGTGTATAGTACTTCACCTCAATGTCCATCAAGGCTAGATTATCATCATCATTGAGTAATCGGGAAGCGGTGAGAGCAGTCTCACCATCAAAATACTCAAAATCATCAAAGTCAAGATGGAAAATATTGGTGCCCTCGCATAAATGGAGAATTCTAGCAACTCCTAGAGAGATATCAATGTCAACATTCCTAACACGGGAGTGGATAACATTTTCCCCAAAGGGCAAGTTCGAATAAAACATAGAGACAAAATTGAGATAAATTTGTTCCTTAATGGTGACGAAATTTTTTTAAAGAATTGACCCTAAGAATTTGAGCAAGGTTGAGATGCTCAAAGTTGTTGAGTATAACTGATCTCCCAAAAATAATCTGCTTCTTGCATAGAATAGAATGCTTCTATTTAGCATTCTCAGATACAAAAGGACCAAGGATGGAAGATTTTGATCTAGATTCAAATTTCTTGGACTTTTTTGGTTTATCATGCCCAATTCTCTTGATAGACATGATGATAGATGAAAAATAAATGCAAAAATTGAATTTAAAACACTAGAAATTGAAAGATAAAAGGGCTGGAGATATATATCAAATTGAGCAGAAAAATTTCTCCACAAATTACTTGTTGAAGAAGAACCCAAGAGCTATTGACAAAATCTTGAAGAATTTTAAGAGAACATGAAGAATTTGAGAGGAAAAATTGATGGATTTGGGAGTGGAGTCCGCAGAAAAAAGAGAGGAAGTAGGAAATTAGATCTAGGGCTTTGAAAACAGTTATAAATAATTTGTTCAAACATGTTATAAATGCACATTGAAATCATACTAATATTTAAATCATAAATTAAGCCATTAAAAATTAAAAAATGAAGTCGTATACCCTTGACGGATTTTGAACTTCTCCTCATCATTCCTCTAAACTAAAAGTTGATGTGCATAATTACTTTCTTATTTTTATGCTCAATAAATGAGATAAATATATAATAGAATTGTTTTAAAATACATATATATGTTTATATCAAAATACAAGCATATATGATAATTAATACAGCTCATAGGCATTAAGCATGGAAAACACATATAGAGTCTAATTTATCATCATGGTATGCATTCTACATAAACAACATGAGATCATATTTTGATACCAATAGAAATTGAAACATATTATGATATATTCAATAATTTAAATAGTCAAAATTGTCTAAATACACCTAGTACATGATCGTAAATTGAAAGTGATAAGAATTACCATGTAGCTTTGGGCTAACGGATCTTGTCCACGAAGAGGAATGCGATAGAAGATTTACGGTATTTTTGTTAAGTAACAAAGAATGGAGTTTTATTTTTTTAGTTGAAAAGAAAATGGAGAGAAAGAAAGCGATTTAAAGAAAAACTTAAAAATTAGAGAAGACTTTGAAAAAGGTGATCTTTAAAAATTGATAAAGACTGTTTGGTTGTTTTTTAATATAGGAAAAGATTTAGACTCACTATCTCACTGCTCAATGATGCATTCTTCTCTTAAAATTCTTAGTGCCTCAACTTGATCATAGGCAAAAAAACTTAAGCTGGAGTTTTAGAAAGTTTTAAGCAAAGCAAATAAGATAGTTTGGAAAAGTTGACTCTTTTTCTTAAGAAATCATCTTGAGTTGAATGTTAAATCATCAAGTTTTTCAAGCATGAAATAAACAAGTTCAAGTGATGTTTTTAAAAGAAATAGAAGTTTAAAAATTCAAACCCATCCTCATGTGCCTTCAAGAACACTTTCAAAGAAGAAAGGCTTAGTTTAGGCATGCATATGATTCCACTGGGTCTTAACATCAAAGCCATTCAAAAAGAAGAGGGATCGAAGAGAAGGACGATAGTGAGCCCAGAAAACAAATTTAGCTACTCATAGAAGTTGAAAAATAAGACATGAAAATAAAGCAAGACATACCGGTGATTGAAGTGAAGAAGAGATAGCTTGATCCTTTATTGGTGTCACTTCAATCTTCATATCATAATCACTCAATTCCTCTCTCTCATTGATATTTGACTGAACTACAAATTAGAAAACAGAGATATAACTTTTCTATACTATCTAATAAAGAACCTAAACTTAAAAATAAAGAGAAAAACTAAAACTAATTTTCGTCCCTTTTTCAGTATAAAACCCTGCCTTTTATAGGCAAAAACCCAGAGGGAAAGGAGTGAATCCCCTTATCTCCACCAACAAGCCGCCAACATATAGCCAAATGGCCACATCCTGGTGGAGATCTTTATGGCATGAGATTTAGCTCCTTTTTGTCCGGCTGAATTTGCTGTTTATCTTTGATTCTGATCTGATCTTCGGTGATTCTAAAGCTAACCAATTTGGATTCTTATAAAACCAAATTAACCAGCTTTTAACCTCTCTGATCTGCCATGATCTGTCCTGATCTTCTGATTTCGAATTAATTCTGAATTAAATCAGAATTTGATAGGCTTTTGGGCTTGTTTTTCTTCCCTTTTCTTTAGCAATGGGCCTGTATTTTATAAAGAAAAATAAGACTTATTAATAAGATTTATAGATAACAAACATGGTAATGTGACAATATATTTGTAATATATGTGACCGATCACACCCCCACAGCTATCTTTTGCTCGCCCTCGAGCGAAACGTCAACACTAATCCTAATCAATTATTAGACCACTTTCGCAGGTTACTCGATTGCACTGAGCATGTGCAACAAGCCGTTAAACCTCTAGGTTACCCCTAGAGGACGAGTTTTGTCTCGTGAGGATTTTCAGTGAATTGCACCCACAGAATCCATAAAGAAAGAGAAAAATGTTAGTATTTTAAAAAATATTTTGAAAAGAGAAAATATTTGAAGTATATTTGTAAGAGTTTAAGTAATTTATAAGTTATAGGAATATCAAATTTTTCATTCCTAAACTTAGTCTCTATTCAAAAACATGTTATCAATCAAAGTAAGGAGTCAAATTGTATTTTCATCTAGTCTGTTACTTTACCCTGAGTCATATGCACCATCGTGACCGTGAAGTTTGACTAAGGGTTCTTTAACATTAACTCCTATGCCTTATTTATATTTATTTTTGGTAGTATTTATTCCTCAATTCTATAAGGCTTTCTAATCTGCCCATGTAACGAGCCTTTAGTCGATGACACTCAAAATCGGACAGTCTTAGGGCACCAGGTGAGAAAACACCCCTAACGACTTAAACACTCGAGCAGACAAGGCCACGAAATCAAGGGTTTTTATTTATAAAATGTACCCCTTTTAGGCGTGAATACTTATGCTACATGAGGCACAAATACCCAGCTTAATTAGAGGATTTATATATATATATTTTTTCAAACTTATCTAATTATCTTTTGCATAAATACCAAGGCTTTCTTAAGCCAAAGCACCTAGCTAATCATAATTATATTTGTTTATTTTTCATAGATATACACACACATATATATATATTTTTTCTTCTTCTTTTTTTTCTTTTTCTTTTATAAGGCATAAGAGTTTTTATTTTTAAACCCTAAATGTGTAAGTATATAAAGTGTGCATATTTCATCAAGGTAAAGATCAAGACTAAATTACTTTTATAAAATTTCTTCCTAACCCTAAAAAATCAAACAAGTCATCTTATTTTGACCAAGTATAAGAAATCCTAATTATGATTTTCCTATTCCTTAAAATTGACTTAATTTCTTACAAAAAATATATCAAAATATTGTTCTTACCTTTCAAAAAGTTTTTATATATATATATATATATATATATATATATATGTAACACTTGCCTTAATTAAAGCATTACTTCCCCTAAATAATCATACCTTAAAGGAGTAATGGGAATTAGTATGCATGCATGATACCTTAGTTAAGCCATGCTTATTATATGAGTATGTATAAACAAGTGTATACATAAGTATTTATACATCCATGTATATAGGTATAAGAATACCCCACATGTGTTTGACTTATTACCACCATGCCCCCATGCTTGTACCTCATGGAGAGGGGAGAGGCATGGAGTAGATTAGACTTGATGGGATGTTTAGGGGACACATGGCACATTATTATGGAGAGTTAGAGGCTATAAATAGAGGGGGATGAAGAGGATTAAACACTTTGATCAAACACACACTCTCTCTCTTCACAAACTCTCTCCCTCTCTTCCCTTTCCTGCAGTTGCAGCAGCAGCAACAAAGGAGAGCAGCAGCAGCACAGCAGTAGCAGCAGCAGCAGCAGGAGGGCAGCAGCAGCAACAACAAGGAACAGCAGCAACAACAACAAAGGCAGCATCAACAACAGTTAGAAACAGCCAAAAATCAGACCATACTACTTAAAGAGTGAGTAGAACATGCTAATCTTAACAACATGATGAGTAGAAATAAGTAGGAAATGAAATAAAGCGTAAGAGATACACAAGTATTTGACCTTATGTATATTTTGGGATCATGCATAGATTGTGATATCTAGAAATGCTAGCTACTTCACAAAGACTCATATGTTTTAAATTCCGCAATTACTTGCTACTTTTGTTTACGAATTCATGATATTACTATATGTCTTGCATATTGATATCGTATGATGGTATGATGTGATAGAGGAAGGGACCGGATTGAACCGGAGGCGTAGAAGGGGAGATTTTATATTTATGTAATGGAGGAAGGGACCGGGTTGAACCGGAGGCGTAGAAGGGGAGATTTTATATTTATGTAACGGAGGAAGGGACCGGGTTGAACCGGAGGCGTAGAAGGGGAGATTATGTGTATGTATATGGATATTACTAAGATATAAGTCCTATGATATAATCATACATAAATCCTTAACTTTTAAATCTGGAATCACTTCTTAACAGGCAATTTCTATGTAGAGTAGTCGACTTGGTCCCTGGGATAGTCGACTAAAAGTGTGATAATTAGGCAGATATTCTGCTGGATAGCAGGATTAGTCGACTACATATAGACTGTAGTCGACTAATCCCAGATACAGAGAGCAAACAGAAAGTTAACAATCTGTTTTTAACAGTTTTAGTCGACTATAGTCGACTTACTAGTCGACTAATATATTGGATTAGTCGACTACACCAGGAGGGTAGTCGACTATAGGTGACATCCAGAGAGTAACACAACTTTTGACAGTTTTAGTCGACTATAGGGGAATTCAAGTCGACTAGTACTTGAGTTAGTCGACTATACCAGGAAGGGTAGTCGACTACATAAGTCCCTGACTGCCAGCAGAGAAGCAGATACGTGTGGAGTAGAATTAGTCGACTATAGCTTCAGAATTAGTCGACTTATAGTTAGTCTTAGTCGACTATAGGGTGGCCTAGTCGACTAGAAAAGCCTGATTACTGTGTTCTGATTTGGTTTCTGGCTAATTATAAGACCTTATAAAAATAGTATATCGACACACCTGTCAACCGGATAATTTAGCCATGTATACCCACTTGATGGGCATATTTAAATATTGTTTTACTCACTGAGCCGTCAAGCTCACTCTATTCTAACTCCACCTACAGGTTTGGACAAGGGCAAGGGACCCGCTTAAGGGCAATTGTACGGGACAAGTGCCACCAGAACCACTGTATTAGAATCTACTTTTGTTATGTATATAATTTTGTATAAACATGCGTACTTTTAGCTGAGTGTTACTCTTGACTTGTAATTCTTATAGGACCTGGTGTTGGACTCTTACTTGTATGTATATATATTTTGACATGATAAATGTAGACTGTGTTCTTATGGATTATTGAACTATATGTGTTAATATGATAAGTCTCGAGTAGATCATACGTGTTATCTCTAGCGGAAATTCTGATGTATAGTGAAGAGTTCTGATGATTATATTGGAAATATTATACCTTGATGGGTCCCACGCTTGGATTGTACGAGATAATTATGATAAAATGGAAAAATTTAAACTGGGACCGTTACAGTTGGTATCAGAGCAAAGGTTTAGAAATAGAAGGAGTAAGAGATGATGAATTTGTTAGGTCTATACGTGCAGACATGTGATCATAGTTAAGTAGTTGGTCTTATATGACAAGGGATGCATTAAATTATCTATTGAATCTGAGTTATTCTAAAGACATGAGACTTATGAGTAGACTAAGGATAAGTATAGTTACTAGTGTGTCTATTTATGCTGCTTCTTGATGATAGCCGTATGATTGAGACTATTTCATGGACTTGAGATTGATACGACCTTGTTGTTTACATGTAGATGGGGGACTCCGATGTATACTGGCCCGTCTCTAGCTCCGATAGCTCGAGTGAGAGCTGGATGGCGGATTCCATGGATTGGGGGTACGAGTCGGACGAAACTGATCCAGCGGAAACGATTGTACCCCTAAACTGGGTAGATTGTGAGGAGGTTGAGTCGCAGGCATCTAATAAGCCTGAACCAACCAATATGGACACAGGAAGCTTTGTAGGAGATTCACTTGAGATACCAGTGACGGAGCACTCTAGCACGATTAAAGAAGAAACCCGAAGGGGATTTACATATGGAGGCGTCTTTTGGAACGAAACGTGGGAAGAGGATATGGACCTTTATGATGACTTAGACGACTGGTGCTGCGCCGGGGACGAATCACCGGAAGAAGACCCCGAGGAAGATATGGATGACAGCAGCAGCACTAGCGGAGATTCTAGTGGGGATACGCTACCCTATAAAGGGTGAACCTTGGAGCCGACACTTTTGATGTATATACATGTATAGGCCTAGTATGTTAGGTGATGGATATCCTTAGGGTTGTTGTATGTACCCTGGCATATATCTTATGAATGCACATGGGTTAGTCTGGATATCCAAGAAGGAAGGCATGTCAGCATAATACCTTTTGTATCCATGATGGATGTAACTATATATATATATATATAATCAGTTGCTTGTTTTCAAAAGTAATGTTATTAACATGATTGCATGAGACTAAAGTTTTATCCCAATGCATTCCTAAATTGGGTAGTATGTTGATTAGACGCCCTTATTTTTATAGGGGAGAACAAATGGATTTGAACCAACTACCACCTGATGAGTCCCTGTCGCTCGATACGACACACTACAGTGAGATGGGGAGTGCACCCCTCGTGAACAATGTGGAGACTCTGAAGTTCAAATGAGAGGGAATGAGGGAACTCCAGGGGTAATGCCGGAGTGGCTCGCACAATTAATGACCAGAGCGAGCAATAACAACTCCCACCGTGCACTGGAGCAGTTTCAAAAGATGAAACCGCCCGTATTTGAAGGGGAGGCGGACCCCTTACAAGCCGAAGCATGACTTCTTCAAATAGAGAAGATCCTAGAAGTTATGAGCTGCACTGATGAACAAAGGGTGTCCTTCTCTTCTTTTATGTTCCAAAAGGAAGCGGAATATTGGTGGAGGGCAGTGAAGCATAGTATGAAGAATGCAAGGGAATCAATCACCTGGGAATTCTTGGTGAACAAATTCACTGAGAAATACATTCCGGAGACAGCCAGAGATAAGATGGCGACATAATTCTTAGAGCTACGACAAGGTTCTATGAATGTATCCCAGTATGATCAGAAATTCACTCAGCTATCCAGGTATGCTGATGCCTTGGTAAGGAGTGAAGCAGAAAAGACAAAGAGGTTCGTAAAGGGCCTAAGATCGGATATTCGTGGCCGACTGATTCCATTACAACTGAGGAATTATCTCCAGGCAGTAGAAAGAGCTTTGGAGGTAGAAATGAACATACAAGAAGGTCAGGGAGACTGGGTGGAAGGAACTCCCAATTCTAAGCGCCCCCATTATCAAGGACCTCCAATGATGACGGCATCAGGATCCACCAGTAGCAAAGGGCCTGGGTTTAACACCACTTTTCATAGAGGAGGAGGGGCCAGAGGCCGGAGAACATGGCTGAGAAACAGAGACACCCCCTCGAAGACACAAGCTACCTCTGCGTCCCATCCCAGAATCTCGGAGGCTCCCTGGTGTCAGAGGTGTAGAGTAAACCATTTTGGAAACTGCCTCCTAGACAGGTCTTGTTTTAATTGTGGAGAGGTGGGACATCTAAGGAAAAATTGTCCGACAATGCGTGGAAGCCAAGGGCCGAGTAGAGGAAGTGGAAGGCCGACCATGAGGACGAATCCTCTCAGAGGACAAGCCAGTAATGCCCCACGTCCTGCTGCAACCCAGTCATCGGTTCAGCAACCTCGGGTACAAGGCAGAACCTTCGCATTAACCCACCGGGAAGCAATGGCCTCAAATGCAGTGGTGGAAGGTATGATCTCCGTATCAGGACATATTGCCCATGCATTGTTTGACCCTGGAGCTACTCATTCATTCGTATCTAGTGCTTTTGCTTATAAACTAAATCAAGTCTCAAAACCCCTCGGATTTCGATTGGTTGTGTCCACACCTATAGGGGAAAATTTGATAGCTAGCACTAGATATACGAATTGTGAAGTGATGATTGGAGAAATGAAGACATCCATTGATCTGATTAAGCTAGGCGAAATGGAGTTCGATGTCATACTAGGAATGGACTGGTTGTCTGCCTGTAGTGCTCATGTGGATTGTAATAAGAAGAGGATTATCTTTAAAATGGAAGGGACTCCGGAGTTTATTTTTGAAGGAGAAAAAGTTAGTTATGATATACCTCACATATCAGCCATCAAAGCCACCAAGTTATTGAAGCAAGGGTGCCAAGGATTTCTGGCTTCAGTGTTGGATACCACCAGGACTGATGTAAATATTAAGACTATTCCAATTGTGAATGAGTTCCCTGACGTGTTCTCGGAAGAATTACCAGGCCTGCCCCCAGATCGGGAAGTAGAATTTACAATAGATGTAATACCCGGTACTGCCCCAATTTCTAAGGCACCGTACCGTATGGCCCCTGCAGAAATAAAAGAACTTAAAACTCAATTGCAGGACTTATTAGACAAAGGTTTCATTCGGCCAAGTGTATCTCCCTGGGGAGCACCGGTACTATTTGTAAAGAAGAAGGATGGGAGTATGAGACTATGTGTTGACTACCGGGAATTGAATAAGGCAACTATCAAGAATAAGTACCCTCTTCCTCGAATTGATGACTTATTTGATCAACTACAAGGGTCTTGTGTATTTTCTAAGATAGATCTTAGATCGGGGTATCATCAGTTGAAGGTCAAACCTGAAGATGTGTCCAAATCAGCTTTCCGGACAAGATATGGACACTTTGAATTTTTAGTCATGCCTTTTGGACTCACTAATGCCCCGACAGCATTTATGGACTTAATGAATCGGATGTTTCAACCATATCTAGACCAGTTTGTAGTGGTATTCATTGATGATATTCTGGTCTATTCAAAGAATATAGAAGATCACAAGAAACATCTTAATACTGTCCTTCAAATCTTGAGAGAGAAGCAACTCTATGCAAAGTTGAAGAAATGTGAATTTTGGCTAGAACAAGTATGGTTTCTTGGCCATATCATATCTAAGGAAAGAATATCAGTAGACCCGGTAAAAATCGAAGCAATCCGAGACTGGCCTAGGCCCACTAATGTTACTGAAGTTCGAAGTTTCTTGGGATTAGCTGGGTACTGCAGAAGATTTGTAGAAGGATTTTCTCTGATTGTAACACCAATGACTCAATTAACTAGAAAGAATAAGAAGTTTGCATGTGGAGAAGATCAAGATAGGAGCTTCCTGGAGATTAAAACTAAGCTGACATCTGCTCCTGTCTTAATTGTACCTTCGGGGACTGAAGGATTTGTCATTTTTAGTGATGCATCAAAACTGGGATTGGGATGTGTGTTAATGCAACATGGAAAAGTCATTGCCTATGCATCCCGACAATTGAAGACCCATGAAAGAAATTACCCCACTCATGACTTGGAATTAGCCGCTGTGATCTTTTCTTTAAAGATCTGGTGACATTATTTGTATGGAGTGTCTTGTGAAGTTTTTACTGATCATAAGAGTTTAAAATACATCTTCACACAAAAAGAACTGAACATGAGGCAGAGGAGGTGGTTAGAACTAATGAAGGATTATGATATCACTATTCAATACCACCCTGGGAAGGCCAATGTGGTGTCTGATGCTTTGAGCCGGAAATCAGGAGGGACCCTGGCCGCCTTGATGACTCGTCAAGCAAGAATATTAAGGGATCTAGAAGAAATGCAAATAGAAGTGCGAGTCATTGATCCTTCTAATTCTGAGTATCAATTGAATCAAGTGAGTATTCAATTTAATCTATACGACAAGATCAAAGAAGCCCAACAAAGAGATACTCAAATAAAGAAGATAATGAAGAAAGTGCAAGAAGGAGAACTCAAGGAGTTTCATATAGAAGGTGATGTACTGCGGCTTGGACGCAGATTATGTGTGCCAGATGTAGCAGAGATCAAAGAAGAAATAATGAAGGTGGCTCATAGTACACCTTATACAGCTCATCCCGAAAGTACAAAAATGTACCAAGATCTGCGACATAACTTCTGGTGGGATGGAATGAAGGTGGACATTTCTAATTTTGTCCACAAATGTTTAGTCTGTCAACAAGTAAAGGCGGAACATAAGAAGCCCCCAGGTTTGTTGGTGCCTTTATCTATTCCTGAATGAAAGTGGAGTCAAATCGCAATGGATTTTGTCACTGGACTTCCTCGGACGTCCCAAGGACTGGATACAGTCTGGGTAGTGGTAGACAGACTCACTAAATCTGCTCATTTTCTGCCTATCCGGATCAATTATTCAATGGAAAGACTGGCTCAGGTCTATATCCGAGAGATAATTAGATTACATGGAGTACCTGAATCCATTGTATCAGATCGGGACCCAAGATTTCAATCCAGATTTTGGAAGAGTTTGTCCAAAGCTATGGGCACGAAATTGCAACTCAGTACAGCAGCCCACCCCCAAACGGATGGACAGTCAGAAAGGACCATTCAAATATTGGAAGATATGTTGAGAATTTGTGTACTAGATTTTGGGGGAAGTTGGGACAACTATTTACCCTTAGTGGAGTTTGCTTATAATAATAGTTACCAGTCCACTATTGGTATGCCTCCATTTGAAGCATTGTATGGGAGGAGGTGTAGATCGCCAATCTGTTGGGAGGAAGTTGGGGATAGAAGACTGTTCGGCCCCGATGTAATTCAAGAGGCTACGGAGAAGATCAAGCTAATCAAGGAAAGGATGAAAGCAGCCCAGAACAGACAGAAAGTTTATGCAGACAATCGTCGCAGACCACTGGAGTTTGAAGTAGGGGATAGTATTTTTCTGAAGGTATCTCCAATGAAGGGAGTGAGACGCACCGGCGGTAAGAACAAATTAGCCCCTAGATATGTGGGTCCGTTTGAAATACTAGATAAAATTGGACCGGTTGCTTATCGTTTGGCCCTACCCCTGCCTTAGAACGGATGCACAATGTATTTCATGTATCTCAGCTGAGGAAGTATGTGCCCGATCCTGATCACGTCATCTCCTATGAACCCCTGCATATACTAGAAGATATGTCTTACGCGGAAGAACCAGTACAAATTCTTGATCGCAAGGAGAAGCAATTGAGAAGCATAAATATTCCCTTGGTCAAGGTCTTATGGAGAAATCAAAATAAAGAAGAAGCCACTTGGGAACTGGAAGAGGAGATAAGAAAAGCCTATCCGCAATTGTTCCAAGGTACGTTAAGTTTCGAGGACGAAACTTCCATAAGGAGGGTAGAATGTAACACTTGCCTTAATTAAAGCATTACTTCCCCTAAATAATCATACCTTAAAGGAGTAATGGGAATTAGTATGCATGCATGATACCTTAGTTAAGCCATGCTTATTATATGAGTATGTATAAACAAGTGTATACATAAGTATTTATACATCCATGTATATAGGTATAAGAATACCCCACATGTGTTTGACTTATTACCACCATGCCCCCATGCTTGTACCTCATGGAGAGGGGAGAGGCATGGAGTAGATTAGACTTGATGGGATGTTTAGGGGACACATGGCACATTATTATGGAGAGTTAGAGGCTATAAATAGAGGGGGATGAAGAGGATTAAACACTTTGATCAAACACTCTCTCTCTCTCTCTCTCTTCACAAACTCTCTCCCTCTCTTCCCTTTCCTGCAGTTGCAGCAGCAGCAACAAAGGAGAGCAGCAGCAGCACAGCAGTAGCAGCAGCAGCAGCAGAAGGGCAGCAGCAGCAACAACAAGGAACAGCAGCAGCAACAACAAAGGCAGCAGCAACAACAGTTAGATACAGCCAAAAATCAGACCATACTACTTAAAGAGTGAGTAGAACATGCTAATCTTAACAACATGATGAGTAGAAATAAGTAGGAAATGAAATAAAGCGTAAGAGATACACAAGTATTTGACCTTATGTATATTTTGGGATCATGTATAGATTGTGATATCTAGAAATGCTAGCTACTTCACAAAGACTCATATGTTTTAAATTCCGCAATTACTTACTACTTTTGTTTACGAATTCATGATATTACTATATGTCTTGCATATTGATATCGTATGATGGTATGATGTGATGGAGGAAGGGACCGGATTGAACCGGAGGCGTAGAAGGGGAGATTTTATATTTATGTAATGGAGGAAGGGACCGGGTTGAACCGGAGGCGTAGAAGGGGAGATTTTATATTTATGTAACGGAGGAAGGGACCGGGTTGAACCGGAGGCGTAGAAGGGGAGATTATGTGTATGTATATGGATATTACTAAGATATAAGTCCTATGATATAATCATACATAAATCCTTAACTTTTAAATCTGGAATCACTTCTTAACAGGCAATTTCTATGTAGAGTAGTCGACTTGGTCCCTGGGATAGTCGACTAAAAGTGTGATAATTAGGCAGATATTCTGCTGGATAGCAGGATTAGTCGACTACATATAGACTGTAGTCGACTAATCCCAGATACAGAGAGCAAACAGAAAGTTAACAATCTGTTTTTGACAGTTTTAGTCGACTATAGTCGACTTACTAGTCGACTAATATATTGGATTAGTCGACTACACCAGGAGGGTAGTCGACTATAGGTGACATCCAGAGAGTAACACAACTTTTGACAGTTTTAGTCGACTATAGGGGAATTCAAGTCGACTAGTACTTGAGTTAGTCGACTATACCAGGAAGGGTAGTCGACTACATAAGTCCCTGACTGCCAGCAGAGAAGCAGATACGTGTGGAGTAGAATTAGTCGACTATAGCTTCAGAATTAGTCGACTTATAGTTAGTCTTAGTCGACTATAGGATGGCCTAGTCGACTAGAAAAGCCTGATTACTGTGTTCTGATTTGGTTTCTGGCTAATTATAAGACCTTATAAAAATAGTATATCGACACACCTGTCAACCGGATAATTTAGCCATGTATACCCACTTGATGGGCATATTTAAATATTGTTTTACTCACTGAGCCGTCAAGCTCACTCTATTCTAACTCCACCTACAGGTTTGGACAAGGGCAAGGGACCCGCTTAAGGGCAATTGTGCGGGACAAGCGCCACCAGAACCACTGTATTAGAAGCTACTTTTGTTATGTATATAATTTTGTATAAACATGCGTACTTTTAGCTGAGTGTTACTCTTGACTTGTAATTCTTATAGGACCTGGTGTTGGACGCTTACTTGTATGTATATATATTTTGACATGATAAATGTAGACTGTGTTCTTATGGATTATTGAACTATATGTGTTAATATGATAAGTCTCGAGTAGATCATACGTGTTATCTCTAGCGGAAATTCTGATGTATAGTGAAGAGTTCTGATGATTATATTGGAAGTATTATACCTTGATGGGTCCCACGCTTAGATTGTACGAGATAATTATGATAAAATGGAAAAATTTAAACTGGGACCGTTACAATATATATATATATTGTTTTCTTCTCTTATTTTTTAGTTATATTAGTCATGTTAGAACCCTTCCCCATACTTATCTCATGCATTGTCCCCAATGTATGAAAGAAATGTGTAGATGCATGAAATAAAATGTAAAAGAAGTGCATATAGTATACAAAAATATGTACAACATCAAGTTTCTCTCATACCTAGATCTTTTTCGGTCTCATCCCTCTAGCTCTCTTTCCATCATTCCAATGAGTCCTCTTTTATAGGGCATAGTGGGGAGGCCAATTTTTTTTTTTGTCATTTTAGCTCTCTTCCTCCCCAGTCTCACCTTCTTTAGGTTTTTTTTCCTCATATTTTTACATTTATTATTCAAAAATTGATTACCACCACACTTCTTAGTTAGAACTTCCTCACTATGAATGCCTAGAAATTCTAACTCAGTTCCATATATCTCCTCAAAACTTAAGTCAACACTTTTCCCTGGAGGTGTGTAATTAACCATAATATCCCTAGTCGGTTCATCCAAACACATGAGTTCTTCTTCGAAGAGCTTGTCAAAGAGTATGTCAATCAAAGATTCTTGAATTATTGTCTCATGCGATATATTATTGGTTTGCTCATCGAAAGTGAAGATATTCAAATTAAAATTTTCTTTTTTAAAGGGTACTCTAAAATTAGGATCTCCGATATATGCCCTCTCATTAAGATAATTACATTCATTTCTTAAATAATTCATTAAGAAAGAGAGACTCATTCTCAATACCTTCACTTTCTTCATTACAATTGTTTTCAACAAAGTTTATCTCAAATATTTGGTCTCTTATCTTACGAGATTGTTTTTCTAGGTTGAAGACATTGACTTCTCTAGTCATGTCCCCAAAGGTTAATCTCATAGAACCATTCCTACAATTGATAATAGCATTAGTAGTAGAAAGGAATAGGCGCCCTAGGATAACAGAAGTTTGAGTTCTAGGATTAGACACAGGTTGTGTCTCAAGAACTATGAAATCAACTGGGTAGATAAACTCCCCGGCCTAGATAAGGACATCATTAATTTTCCCCTTTAGAACTTTCACAAAACGGTCAGGCAGTTAGATTGTGACTCAAGTTGGACTAAGATTGCCCAACCCGAGTTGTTATAAACTGAGAATGGAAGCAGGTTAATACTTGCTCCCAAGTCAAGAAGTGCATGAATAATCTCGGCTTGTCCTATAGTGCAGGCAATGGTAGGACAACCCGGATCCTTATACTTGACAGGGATTGGACCCGACAGTAACTCACTAATGTTAGTGGCTAAGAAGACTTTCTTCGGTACATTAGTCTTTCTCTTCTTAGTGCACATGTCCTTAAGAAATTTTACATAAGATGGGACTTGTTGGATGGAAACAAGGAGTGACACATTTATCTTTACTTGGTTGAAGATCTTAATTATTTTATCCATGTGTGGATTCTGTTTGTTGTTCTTTAGCCTATTAGGAAATGATACTATAAGCTTGTACACCTGACTGGTTGACTTATCTGTTTCAGATTTGTCAGATTTGGAAGGATTGAGACTAGATGAGGTGGATACTAGAGTGTGATTGTGCTGACTGTGATTGGGTGGTGTTGATACTTGGTTATCAACTTTCTTTCCTGACCTCAATGTATGAACCGCATTACATTGATTCAATGATTGATCCTCAGCCAAATGAGCTTGTTGAGAATTTTTAGGATTCATAATTGGTTGACTGGACAAGGTATCCTTTTGCCTCTCATTCTGTGGACTGGCTAATTGGCTCATTTGACCCTCTAACCTCTGTATTGTTTGCATGAGGGAATCTTGGTTCTTCATGTACCTTTTCATATTTCTCTCAAAGTCAGTCATTCTCCTTTCAAGCCGAGGATTCTGAAAGGAGGGTTGTGGAGCTTGGTTGGGAAAATTTTGTTGATAATGTGAAAAATTGTTGGGAGGGTGATTTGAAAAGTTGGGTTGATGATTGGAAGAATTATTGGAATGATGAAAGTGGCTTGCATGGTCTGACAGTGGGTGGTCATTGTTTTGTTGGCTCCATGAGAAATTTAGGTGATTTCTCCAGCTAGGATTATACATTGGTGCGTAAGAATCATTGTTCGGCCTTGAAAAGGCTGCATTCATCGGTTCTGAAAAGTGTTGTTGAGCTTGAAACACATGACACTCCTCAAACACATGATTCATGGCCTGACAGTAAGTACAACCCGAGTTGAAAATTAGTTTGGACTGACTTGATTGACTGGACTTGGTTTCTTAGTTTCTCAAACTTCCTGTCTTCTCGCTAGGTTAGCTAACTCTGCCTCGTTAACTATGGATGATTCAATTAAATGGAGACCTCCTTTTGAAGAGATGGAGTTTGAATTCCTAGAGCTTTCACTAATTGGTTCCCATTGGATGGTCTTTTCAGTTAGATTCTCATATAAATCCCATCCTTCATTCTCATCCTTCTACAAGAATCCCCTTGGCACATACTTTCTAAAAGGGTCTTGGTTGAGTAGTCTAAACCGTCATAAAGAATTTGGCATTGTCGCCATTTCTCTATTCTATGATGAGGACATTAGACAAGGAGGTCTTTGAAGCGTTCAAAGTACCTCCAAAATGGTTTACTAGGTTCTTTCTTGAATTGCATGATATTTTTCCTAACGAGAGCAGTCTTATGAATTGGATAGAATTTCTTCAAGAAGACCTTGATGAAACCATCTCAGGATGTGATAGAGCAGTCTGCTAAGCTGTAGAGCCATTTTTTAGTTAAGTTCTTAAGAGCAAAAGGGACAAATCTCAACCTAATAGCATCATCTGTAAGGTGTGAGATTTTCATCATTAAGCATACTTCCTCAAATTCTCTTATGAAGAAATAAGCATCTTCAGACTCTGAGCCATGGAACTTAGAGGGTGTGTTGATGAACTGTGGCTTAAGCTCAAAGTTATATTCACCAACCAATAGAAGTTGGATGTAGGATGGAAGTGAGGTTCTAATGGGATAGAACCTATCCTGCAAAGATGTCGGTTGAGCTATAA
This sequence comes from Agave tequilana, assembly GCA_038442645.1. Taxonomy (NCBI): domain Eukaryota; kingdom Viridiplantae; phylum Streptophyta; class Magnoliopsida; order Asparagales; family Asparagaceae; genus Agave; species Agave tequilana. The sequence goes on along the minus strand of JAVJIF010011089.1, from coordinate 39,849 downwards.
CTGAATCTGGTCTTGATTCGAACTTGGGTGGTGATGTGTTTCTAGTTAACCTAGATGAATTAGGGTCTCTTGACCACACTTGCATACACAAACACAATCACAAATAAGTTCACCAATAGTCAACTAGAGAAAACAATCAAGCCTAGTCTAAGATAACCTTGACCTAGACAACTCCTAACTGGTTAATTGTTCACAGGAGATATAATGCAGACTTTGATCACAAGTTAATCAGTCAGGTCAGGGCAAGATTAGTGGGAGGTATCCGCGTAAAAGCGACGGGCCTAATTAAGCCAAACCACCAGCCTTCGGGGTTTCGCCCCTTAATCCCTTTCCTAGATACTGATTTAGCAGGAGTCAAATTCTAACACATTCGCCCTTAGGATAATCTCCTAATGAGTTCGAGATATCTCTAAGGCCAACGTCTATTAGATTTTACTTAGGCTTAGGTTGTACGTGCTTGGAGATGGTTTGTTGGCTAAGGAAGGGTCATAACTTCCCCACCTTATCTTGATTTGGGTTTTGCCCTTAGAATTGATTGTGCAGAGTGTGCAAGATATAAAAAAGTAACATTCAAAAGTAAATATCATTCAAGAATATTTTCTAAACTATATTCTATATATACGTACCTTGTCTCCAGCTATCTTCAACAGTAATTGTAAAATAAACGTAATTAGATAAATGTCTAGAATGCAAGTCTAAACGTTTTTTTAAGTAATTAACAATCACACAGATTACTGTTGGATTAAAAACAGGGAGTGTGAATATCAAATATAACAAGAATAATAACACACAAATTTATTTTTGTAAGCAGTATATCCTGCAAAAAAGAGTTTTTAGTAGTTCAACAAAAATTTTAACTTTTGCACTACAATTTCTTGAAATTCTGTTTCCTACTTTTGAGAGTAGGGGCACAGAATAGCAAGTCTTCTCCTGCAAAGCTTGAATGCTAAATTTGAATCTTGATTTCTCTGAAACAAGACACCAAACTTGTTAGAAAATAATTACACCATTTCCTTCCCGGCAACGACGCCAAAAATTTGATCATAAATTGAAAGTGATAAGAATTACTGTGTAGTTTTGGGCTAACGGGTTGTGTCCACGAGGAGGAATGCGATAGAAGCTTTTCGGTATTTTGTTAAGTAACAAAGAATGGGGTTTTATTTTTTAGTTAAAAAGAGAATGGAGGAGAAAGAAAGTGATTTAAAGAACAACTTAAAAAGTAGAGAAGGCTTTGGAAAAGGCGATCTTTAAAAATTGATGAAGATTGTTTGGTTGTTTTTTAATATAGGAAAAGATCTGGGCTCACTATCTCACTACTCAACGCAGTGTTCTTCTCTTGAAATTCTTAGTGCCTCAATTTGATCATAGGCAAAAAAACTTGAGCTGGAGTTTTAGAAAGTTTTAAGTAAAGCAAATAAGATAGTTTGAAAAAGTTAACTCTTTTTCTTAAGAAAACATCTTGAGTTGAATGTTAAATCATCAAGTTTTTCAAGTATGAAATAAAAATAAGTTCAAGTGATATTTTTAAAAGAAGTAGAAGTTTAAAAATCAAAACCCATCCTCGTGTGCCTTCAAGAACACCTTCAAAAAAGAAAAGCTTAGTTTAGGCATGCATATGATTCCATTGGGTCTTAACAGCAAAGCTATTCAAAAAGAAGAGCGATCGAAGAGAGGAACGATAGTGAGACTAGAAAATAAATTTAGTTACTCATGGAAGATGAAAAATAAGACATGAAAATAAAGTAAGACATACCCATGAATTGGAGTGAAGAAGAGATAGCTTGATCCTTTATTGATGTCACTTCAATCTTCAGATTACAATCACTCAATTCCTCTCTCTCACTGATATTTGACTGAATTATAAATTAGAAAACAGAGATACAACTTCTCTATACTATCTAATAAAGAACCTAAACCTTAAAAACAAAGAGAAAAACTAAAACTAATTTTCGGTCCCTTTTTCAGTACAAAACGTTGTCTTTTATAGGTAAAAACTCAGAGGAAAATGAGTGAGGAGATAAGGGATGCAAACGCTCCCCTTATCTCTACCAATAAGCCACGGATCCGCGGCTTTGGCCGCAGATCTGCGGCCAGGATGTGGCCACATCCTGGTGGAGATCTTTATGGCGTGGGATTTAGCTCCATTTTGTCCGGCTGGATTTGCTGTTTATCTCCGACGCTGATCTGATCTTCGGTAATTCTCAAGCTAACTAATTTGGATTCTTATAAGACCAAATTAATCGATTTTCAACCTCTCTGATCTGTCATGATCTGCCCTGATCTTCTGATTTCAAATTAATTCTGAATAAATTAGAATTTGATGGGCCTTTGGGCTTATTTTTCTTCCCTTTTTTTTAGCAATGGGCTTGTACTTTATAAAGAAAAATAAGACTTATTAATAGGATTTATAGATAAAAAACATGGTAATGTGATTATATATATGCAATATATGTGACCGATCAGTACACATACATGAAAGTAGTGAATCAACTCATCATATTTAATTAATATAGTCTAGATAATATCATGAACATGCAAGCAATGCAAGCTTATGAAAAAGAGGAGATGTTATCAATACAATTTAAGTAAGCAATCTCCATTTTCAAAAGTGGTGTTCTCCCACCTTTCTTTCTTGATAGCGATGCATCAAAAAGGTTTATTCTTCAAGCTCAAATGCATATACCACTAAGGCACCACCTCCCCCTAAGTTTTGAAGGAGGACACACCTACATCAATTAAATTGGTGTGTTCTTCAGTACCCATGTCTTTTTGGTTCTTTGGGGTTAGTATTTTCTCGTACTCAAATATTCTTATCCTTTAAATTTAATTTAGAATAATAATATTGCACAAGAAGGCCTTTGCCGCCATATTATACATGTGTATACCTTGTCTTGAGCATGTGTGTGTTGAGATTTATGTACATACTTGGTGTGTGCTTGTGGTATATGTTTCCCTTGGGTTTATCTCTTCGAAAACAGAGAGTCAATATTTTTCATATTAGAAGCATATTTCTTTATATTCACATCTGAAATATTTATTTTATTGTTCAAACTTTAAAACTCATTTTTATCAAAAATAATTTTAGAGTTTTTGCCCTTGTAAACACACATGTGAGAATCAAAATCCTTTTTTGCCTTTTCAAAACAAATACAAAGATCCTCTTTTTCCTTGCAAAAAATATCCAATTTATTTTTCAAAAACTTATTTTCTTTTCTTAATTTTTGTTTGAACTTTTGAAAACTCAATCTTTCTTTTAATTCCTCAAAAATTCTAGCAATTTCATCCATAGTTAATTCATGCTCATTAAAAGAAGTTTCAAGAGATACCATAGCGAGGTCATCCTCATTAGTCATGAAGCATACATTTCAGATTCGCTTTCTGAATCATCCTATGTGACCACCATGAGCTTCTTCTTCTGTACTTTTGATGTGGTCGCTTGTAGAGAGGGACAATCCGCAATCAAATGTCTCATCTTCTTGTAATGATCACTGATCAAGGCAAAACCTACACAGAAAAGTAGAGTTTAGAAATTATAAAGAAATTGTGCTAAGGTTCCTCAATGCTACCGCCATAGCAAGTGGCTATGCAGGTTGTGATCCATACGGAGGGAAAGCGATGCAAGCATTTCCGTATTCTTTTTAAGTTACTAAAACCAGTTAAATATTTCTTCTTAGTTTTGAAAAGAAAAGAAAATTAAACTGAGTGAAGTTAGAAAAGAGATGAGTAGAAATAAAAGAGGAAAATAATGTTGGTATTTTTGTTTTATGTTAAAAGAAAAACTATGCTAACTTAGGGTAAAAAAAGAATAAAGAAAATGTTGGTTTTGAAGATTGATTTAAACAAAGAGTCTAAAAGAAATAAAGAAAGAAAAGACACTTACCTCTTTTGGCTGATTACTGTACCTTGGGTCGTTAGCGATGGTTTTACCTTGATTCTAAGGTGATCATCGCATAATCCATAAGAGGTGATTCAAGTCTCATCCACATTATATCATCAAAATGAAGTAAGTATGAAATAATAAAGATTGAGACTAAGAACCCATCGTCATGGCTAGGCTATTCCAATGCTATTTGACTCACATGGATTGTAATCGATACCAAAAAGGTAAAGTAAAAACAAGAAGGAAAGGAAAGCAGAAAGTAAACTTTGATTAAATTGAAAAACGATAAAAAGAAATGAGAAAGATTACACTTAATATCACTCTAAATATAATACTTCCTCTCCTTCTCTCATCTAAGTTTACAAATAAGCAGAAAATTACTTAAATATATAGAGAAAAATCCTAAGTTAAACTAAATCTAACCACCGTTTCGCATGTACGTATCTCAGTACTGGTATCTGATATAGTGATAATACTTGATTTGACTTTTTTGGTAGTTAGACTAGGCTTATTTTAATTTCAAAAATTAATTCTCAATATTTTGGATTTTTATTGAATTTTTTCGAATTTTTCTGAATTATTAGGAAAATCTTCAGAATTCGATGTCGACTGATACTGATAATCAACTCTGGAATTTTTAATTAACAAACGGGGATGAATTTCAATAATTTGATTTCACAGTATTTCTCAAGATAATATTTTTTATTTTAAGATTTGGTTGGGATTTTTCTTAGTTAATCAAAATTTAACCTAATAAAATACTAATATAAATAATTATTTTCTTTTTCTTTTTTTCTTTCTCTTTCTTTTTCTTTCTCCACTCTTCCCACCGACTCTCCCCAGCCTTCTCTCTATCATGTAAACTTTTTCTCTTTATCTACCCTTACTCCCTCTAATTCTATCTCTCTCTTACTCTCTCTCCCTCATTCACTCCCTCTCTCTCCCCCTTGTCCACTGTTGGCGGCCAGACCGCCATAGTGTCTGCCGGCCATACCTAAGTCGCCGCCACCCTGGCTAGATCTCGCCACCTCAGCCTATCCCCTCTCCCCTTCTCCTCTGTTCTTCCTCTTTCCTTTCTCTTCTCCTTCTTTCTTTCTTTCTATTTTTTCTTTCTTTCCTTCTTTCTTTCTTTCTTTGTTTCTTCTTCTTCTTCTTCTTCTTTCACTCCTTGCTGGCCGATCATCATCGGCCATCCTCAGGCCACCACCACCACCACCACCACCTTCTTCTATTTCCTATTTTTTTCCTTCCTTTCTCTCCTTTTTTTCCCTCTCTCCTTGCTAGCTGGCCGGTAAGATCACAGCCACTGGCCAACCGGTCGCTGCTCGTGGCCGCGCAACCCCGCTGCGGCCGTCGCGATTGCCATAGCCGCCACCCCCTGCTCTCCTCTTCTCTCTTCCTCCTCTCTCATTCTCTTACACACTCTCCCTCTCACAAGTTGGGTCTAACCCAATAGCAAATCCGACCCATTACCCATTAACCCAAAAACCCATATTCATTTAAGTTATTTGGGTCTGGGTGATTGAATCTGGACCCCACCCATTAGCAACCTAAACCTGCATCTAGAATCAAATAAGGTAATTGTTTAGATATGGTTTATTTCATTTTAAATTATGTAAATTACCTATTTAACTAATTTTTAATTATTTTAGTGTTCATGTGATATATTGACCGTCCGGTGTCCGATTGGGACGATTCTCGAGCCGTTGCGATCGTAGAAAAATGAGCTACATTCCTGTGATGTATATGTGAGTATTTTTATTTTCTAATTTATATTGCAATGTGTTAAATTGTAAATTAATTAATTAAATTGTATTTACCATTTAATAAATCATGTAAATTACATTATTGTCTAATAAATCATGTAAATGGTAAAACACTTTATTTAAAATATGAATATGTGCTTTTAAAATATTTTCAATAAAATAATATTTAATCATTCATGATTTAATATAGCATATAAATGAATTATTTATATATTTAGTGATTATTAGATTATTGTTAAAGAAATTCCAGATAAATTGATAATTTTTAATATGGTTATGAAGAGTTTAGAAATAGATAATTATATATAATTACTTTGTAATTTGATTAAGTTAATAATATTGAAATTGTTATAACAAATATTGATACATTGAGACATGATCATGTTAAAGATATCATCCAGATACTGTCACTGTTACCTGATCTATGAGAACAAACACTGTCATACTGAACACATGTTTCCGATTTCATGAATTATTATATCGTTTGCACATTCATATATATTATGATCATTGAAACTATCATATCATGTTCTTGTATCACTTTTACATGGATTCACCTGCGTACATGCTTTGATTATTACTATTTTCCTGTTACATGGATTACTATTCATGTTACATGGATTGCTATTACTTGAATATTTCTGTATTACTGTTACATAAATACAGTTACATGATTGTTTTATGTATCACTGATAATGAGATTATACTCCTGTTACCTGGAAATACCGACAATTGCCTCAGATATGTGGTTTTAAGTGCCACACGGGACAAAGTGTCACATCACATACGTGGTGAGGACCACATCTAGAGTTTCACGTCTTATGGATCTTATGCCTCCTGTCTCCTTTTACTCTGTTACACGTTATTACTGTTATTTTTGTATAGTTAAATATAATAAATATAACATGAGATTTAGGAAAAACTGAACGATTGACTAGATCTTATCGGGTATATTTCATGAATCCATATTCGTCACGCTACAAGGGACATGGTAGTGCTGGCTACCTTCCCATTTCCCGTTTCTCATTTCTTATTTCACCTTAGCGTGCTGATCCTATCTCAGCAACCAGGGGCTTGTTTAAGGCCGTGATCCTAGGTATGCATGGGATACACTCACCCGATTAGAGCTTCTTGACCATTGAGCTCCAATTAATATAATAAAACCGCATAAACAATACTTGTAATATCTCCTACTCAATGATATTGTATTATTATTTTTAAATATTTTATCTGACTTTACTTATCATTTTGTTAATTACTTGATTTATAGTTATTATTATTAGATATACAAAATTATTTCTAAGATATTAATATTGGCTTTATTTATTATTGCCATTATCACTTATTAATATTTTTAATTACTATTACTATTATTATTTGTTACTCTTAGCAATGAGTGTTTTGTTATAATTATAATTATTATTGCTATTGTTATAGTTATTTATATTATTATTAGTAGTATTGTTAACTATTATTGTTATTAATAATATTACTATATATTGATATTATTGTTGTTAATTATTATTACTAGAGTATTATTATTACTATTTTAATTATTATTAATTATTTCTACTATTACTCAGTTAATTATTATTATTTATCATCATTGTTATTATTAATATTATTGCATGAATTATTATTTTTCCTCCTTGATTCTTTTCCCCATACCTATTTATCTTAACCTGAAACCCACCAACTCAATAATCTATAACTCAAAACCCAATCCTAATCTAAATTCTAACAAAAATTATATCTATCCTAACTTATATAAATCCAAATCTTATTTTCAAAATTATAACCTTAGTTAATTCTATCATAACTGGTAAGTCAAGCAGTTTGAACCTAACTGAAATTCTGATTTTTAAAATGCCTAATAATTTATAAAAAGCCTAAACTACTTCTTTTCTACCTCAAAAGAAAAACCATGACCCAACTCTTCCCACCTCCTTCTTTCTTTTCTCCTCAAGCGAAGCATGAATGAAAAAAAATCTCAAAGTGTAGAAATCGAGGAATATGCTAGGGAGATCAAATCCAAGTAAGTAATCTATCTGCTCAGAATTTGTTTGATATAAATAGTTTATTAAAAATCATGTTTATACCACGATTATTCATAAATTTTTATGCATCAAAATCCAACCACAAATCTAACTAAAATACATGTAAGAATATACCAATCCATAATTTTAATCTACATAATTTTTTCAAAAATTTAAAACAAAGGATTTCAAAAGAAAGAAAGAATGAAAAAATTGAAGAAAAATATAAACAATAGTCTACAATTCTTCAACTTTCTATGATAAAAATTTTATACTAATAGCACTATAAATTAACTCAAACTACTCACTTTAAAGCTATTTTTCTTAATGGTAAATTTAGACCCGTTAAGCATTTTAATGGTTTAAAGCCTATTAAAAAATCTAATAGAAATTAGAAATTGATTTAAATTAAATCTATTAAATTCATTAGACCCAAAGGATTATATTCCCAACCCCCAAACTAATTAATCAAGATTAAAACCCCTTATAACTCCCAAGTAGAACATACTTTTAATTCTACCATTTTTTTTTATTGAAATGAACTATGTTGATTGGGCTCTTATGATTTTAATACTTTGGACTTGGGATCGTATTCAGATGAGTGTTCTTTTCCTCTTTCAGTTAAACGAGAGATTTGTGATAAATGATTTTATTTTGTTATGTAATTATGCTACTAAAATTTTCTGAGATGATATTTGTGTCCAAGATTTTCAATTTGAAAATAAGACTAAATATCTAAAATCCCATTTTATATTACTCTTCAATGTAATATTCTCTATTTTACAAAATTTTTGAGAACTGTTATGAAATAGTCAAATTTTGACCTAATAGAATAATAATATAAAAATATATTTTTATTTCTTTTTCATCTTTTCCCTTCTCCAAACTTCTCCACTGACCTACCCACCGACTCCTCCCACCGATTATCCTCTAATCCCTTTTTAATCCCCCTCTTTTTCTCTTTAATCTCCCTAATTTCTCTCACTTTTTAATATAATTTTTCCCCTTCATTCACTCTCTATATTTTTTTTTCTCTCCCCTATCTCATTACCCAGATACCACCACCCAAGACCCTGGTTCATCACCGTCGACCACCACTCCAGCTCGAGCGGCCCTCGCCGGCCGGCCACAGCTCCGGCCAAGCTTCCAACTCCACTTCTTCATCTTCTTCCACCTTCTCCATCATCTTTCTCCTTCCAAATCCATCACTCAAATCCACAATTTTCACCATCACCTTCTCAAATTTCACCACCACTTCTTCCTCATCTCCTCCCCAACAGATCACCATCACCATCTCCATCACTACCCCCCATCACCCAATCTCCATCATCAACCACCACCATCACCCAACATCATCACCACCACCCAATCCATCCCACCTCTCCTCCCCTAGGCTCAGGCCGCCACCCTCCTCTAGGCCAGGACGCCCATAGCTTGGCCAACCCTCGCGACCGTCCGCTCCATCCTTTCCTTCCCTTTCTTTTCTTTTCTTTCTTCTTTCTTTCCTTCCTTCCTTTTATTTCTCTGTTTTCACCTGAGAACAAGCACACACTCTCTCTTAATGGATTTAAATCCATTAACTCTACAAACCCAAAACCAAATAACCAACCCCATTAACCAACAAACACACATTCACTTAAATTTTTGGATTCGGGTTATTAGATCTAAACCCGACCCAAATCCAGTTCTAAACCTTATAAAGATACAATTACATTTAAACCCCTTATAGATTCAATTATTACAATTTAGACCTTATTATTGCATATTTAACATATTTGTTATTATTTAAGTATTCGGGCGATATCTGGAGCATCCGGTGTCCGATTTGGATGATTCTCAAGTCATTGCGATTGCAAGAAGACGAGCTGCATCTTTGTACTAGCTATGTAGTGTTATTCTATTATAAATTTTATTTTATCATGTTTAATGAAATTGATTGATTGCTTTACTTAATAAGTCGTGAATATGGGTAAATCACCGTAAATATTTTTTGACAACTTGTAATTATCAAAAAATCATTGTAATAAGAATATGCATGATCTTTTATTAAGCATAATCGATAAAATAATATTTTAATTTGCTTCATGATTTAATATGAAATATCGGTGACTATATTAGGCGGTGAATTAAAGGAAATTACAGATTAATAAATACTTTAATAATTATTAAAATGGTTGTACAAAGTTTAAAAATATATACTTTTAAATAATTCCCTTATCGATATTATTAATATTAATGATATAACGACTATTGATCTAGATATCAAATATCACCTTGACACTGTCACATTACTAAACCACTGGACACAGTATGAGTGTGAGTTGTCATAATTGTGAACACCGTTATTACATGTACCTGTATCATGGTTACACGGGCATTCTAGTGCACTAGACACAGTATTTCATGTAAATACATGCTATGCCGAACAATATTATTTCATGTATATTTATTACCGTTACACAGATACTATTACACATGACACTATTATTTCATATTCATGTATCACTGATACACAGATACGTTATTCCACTGGATAACCGTTATTTCAAATATTGTATTACCACTACATGAATACTCTATACACAGTTATTTCATGTTCTTATAACATTGTTACATAGATTCACCTGTATACCTGCGTTGATTATTTCTGTATTCTTGTTGCATGGATCATTATTCGTGTTACCTTGATTACCGTTCCTTGAATACTTATGTACTCCTGTTACGTTGTATAATTGTCCATGTTACTGCATTACTGATAAATTCTGTTAACTTGTTACATGTTATACACATTGCTATTTAGCCAGCCTACTTGTTATTGGCCCAGAGGCACATCACTCTAGTTTTGATAATGATTAACTCATGTATTTATAGTTTACTAATAATCTTGTGATATTTAATTTCAGATATTTGACTAAGATATTAGTAGGTGATTAGCTTCAACAAAGAAGTTTTGGAGCTTTCACATGTTGATTCAAGAGCTCGAGTATCAAGATCGCATCTAGTGCTCGGTAGGAGTCAAGCTCATTAGATCGCGCTTAGATCGAGTCGACTTGGAGAAGGAGTTCTACAAGAAGACTTCAGTTTGTTTAGTTTAGATTGTTTAGATCTTGTGTAAAGATTAGATAGTGTTGATATGCTCAAGTTTACATACACACACAAGTTTAAAGTTTATTGGTTTTGGTTTTCGGTTTAACTGATTTTTTTTTAGATTTCATGTCAAAAACATAGATATAATATCTTTTATGTATATTGAATTCTATCCATATACAATGTGCTTCAAAGTTGTTTCAATATCATGTTTTTGTATTTACATGAGTTTTAGAGAAAACGGTTTTTCATTTCAAAGTTTGATTTTTGGAAAATACGATTTTCGTTTAAAGGCCAAATTTCAATATAACAAAAATGGTTCAAATTGTTTATAATATGTGTTGAATTTTAGTCACACATATTTGTAATTTAAAGATCTAATAAGAACCTATTTTTGTAAAATTTATGTGATTTTATGGGATTTAATTGGTATTAAATTAACCAAGTTTTTAATACCCAAATCCCTGCCAGACTGCACCGGCGGTCGACCGGATGGTCGACCGGACAGGAGTCGATCGACCGTCATGGTCGACCGATGTGCATGAGGACATGCACATGGCCAGCCTATTCGGCAGATCGACCGACTGAAAGCACCCCACTCTCGGGTAGGGGCCAGTCGTAAAAATGACCGTTGGCCGGTCAACCGGGCGGTCGACCGGAAGGGCATTTCTTCTCTTTTCAGACTGCCAACGGGCAGAATTTTTGAAGGCTATAAATATACCTTCTCTTGAGTTGTTTTATACAAGTTTTTAGAGAGCATTTTTTTCACCTTTACAAGTGTCTAACAACAAGTTTTTTAAAAGAGTTTTTGGGCTTAAAGATTTTATCTTTATTTGTTTTAAAGGGTTGGAAAATTCAATGAAAAATAGAGTATTTGTGATAATGGTTTAGATCTTCATTTCTATCTTATTCTACTTATTTTCTCAAGTATTTTTCTTTGTGATTTGATTTTCAAACATCTTATTTTTCTCACACTAGAGCTATCTATATATCCTATCTATTAGGATCTTTGTTTTGTGAGAAAAATTGATTTGTTGTCTTTGAGATCGCCAAGAGTTGTAACCTTCCTTGTATTTGTTGGTATCCTTCTTATGTAGAGGTGATTGTGGAGGTTGTGTTTGGTTGTGTTGGTATCCCTCTAAGGGTAGAGGTGATTGTGGTTGGTTTGGCTTTGTGCCTATCCCTCTAGTGAGAGGTGATTGTTGTTTGGCTTAGTGCCCTATCCCTCTATTGAGAGGTTGATCTTGTGTGGCTTAGTGCTTTGCCTCTTGTGTAGAGGTTGTTGTTGTTTGAGAGAGGAGTTGTGTACTCTAAAGTTGTATTACCCAAATCCTCAGTGGAGGTTCCATGTGTGGGAAGTCCTGTGTGGATGACTTAGTAGACATCCTTCTGTGTGAAGGCGGGGATGTAGAGCAGTGGCTCAACCTCGAAACATATCTTTGTGTTTGCGATTGATCCACTATCTCTAAACTCTCTCTCTTATATTGTGTCTTGCGTTATTTCATATTGTTCATATCATACTTATATGTTTGGTATTGCTTGTGTGTGCCCATACTTGTGTTTAACCAAGAGAGCTTCATATAGCACCTCAACTCTTATTTAGAAGAATTTAGAGGAGATAGTTCAGAGCCCTTCACAGGGAATTCGGCTACACTCTTTGGTTACACTAAGTGTGTTACAATTTAATTTTAATTCTGCATCATTTGTCATTATATTGCCATACACCTATTCATCCCCCTCTAGGTGTACTTTCAATTGGTATCAGAGCCTACGCTCCTGATATTAGGTTTAACCACTAGGAGTGAGATCTTGGTTAGCTAATCTAGTTTTATTTTTGCACACTTATTTGTTTACACACACTCATGGATTACCTTGCCCCTCCCAAGTTTGATGTTTCTAACATTGATATGTGAAAACTTAAGATGAGTATGTATCTCAAGACCCTAGGAACTTGCCGCTACTAAGAAATCTTATCTTACTAATAGCAAGCATGTAGAGGCCAATGCACAAGCCCTTGAGGCACTTAAGAGCACTCTAAGTAAAGATTATCTTATGACTGTTTCTCATTGTGATTCCGCTTTTACAGTATTGAATACTTTGACCTTTCCAAAGCTTCAAACGTCAAAATATATGGAGGAGGCATCTAGTGGAGATAAGTCTAACCAACCTTGCTACATGGTCTAAGGGAATGACTCTTTTGATGTAAACTCGGATACCCAACTGGATGATAGTGCTAGTTCTTCCGGTGATGATTATGTTGATGCCGATGCATTAAATGAAGAACTATCTCTTATTTGTGAAAACCTATTACAAAAATACCAACTCTTGAAAAAAAACTCTTAAAATGAAAGAAAAAAATAAGAATTTGTTTTTGAAACTTGATATTGTTTTGCAAGAGAGGGATGAAATTTCAATTGAAAGAGACTCATTGAAATTCAAACTTGACCTTACCCTAAAAGAAAATGAAATTTTAAAAATAAAAATAATTGTGATGAAGTCTTGAAGAAAAATGAGGTTCTATCTTCAAAACTTGATTTTGTTGTAAAAGAAACCAATCTTTGAAAAATAAAATTGCTTTTATTTCAAAAAAATTGGATTTGATTTCTAATGAAAATATTTCCTTGAAAAATAATTTAGATACTCATGTTTGTCATGCTTCATCATCTAGTATACCTATTGCTTGCTCAACCTCTTCTACTATTATTGAAAATAAAATATGCATGTTAAAGAAGAGTGTTGATTGTTTGGGCTCCACTTTGAACCAATGTGCCGTGAACCACACACGGTTGGAATCCATGTTTCGAAAGAAATAAGTTTCACATATGCATGCACACCATACACGGAATACACATGTTTCTCATGTTCATACACATGACACAAGGTATGCTCATGTGTACACTTGTACACATTGTGAACGTAAGGACCACCTTGCAAAATTTTGTTATGATAGATTAAATGATTAAAATTTTGTAAATAAGTTTGTTTGGGTTAGAAAAGGTGCTAACCCCCATGGACCCAATAAGGTATGGGTGCCAAAATTCACTCCAATTTTATTTGATGTAGATGTGAGCTCCCGCTTGACGTAAGGGCATTGGTGCCTTGATGGTGGATGTTTTTATGCATGACGGACACTACTTTAGATGCATCACCTTCAAGGAAGTTTTGGTGGGAGGACCACCATAGTTTGGAGTTATAGAGATGTACCCTAATAGTTTTTGGTAACTATCTCTAACTCTCATTTAGTTTACATGCTTTTATATTGTTAATTTTTAACATGTTTTAACTTTTCATGATTAAATGCCATAATAATTAGGCTTATGACATACATATGTAGTATTTGAGATACACCCATGTTTATATAGACCATTACTTTTGTGTTCTCACTTTAGTTTAGCTATTGTGCATATTATAGCTCTAAAACATGTGCGTTTAGCCTAATGATCATATTGGCTTATGTTTATGATTCTTTTGCACTTCATGTTTTGATTACATGTTTAGATGTAGTTTTAATGTGTAGATACTTGTACAACTAATGAGTCACATTTGATTTTTATATGTTTGTACTTGATTGCTCACTTGTACCCATTAGATGTATTAGTATAACCTAGTTTTGATGATTCTTGCATTTCAACTTGTATTTCCTATTTTTGAACATGTTTTTCATAGATATGTGTTTAGTTTCATGTATAGGTTAATTTTATCTAAAACTATTGGATATACATGTATACCCTTGAGTCATTTGTGTTTCATGCAAAATTTCTTTATGAACTTAATTGTGTTTGGATATGTATGTATACTTCTATTTTAGATATAACATACATATGCCTTGAAGTTTGAAATAATTTTAGTGAAAATTAAATTTCATGTTTTTCATGTTTATAAAGGAATTTCATATTGAGCTAAATTGCCTATTCCCATGATTTCGTTTATTACATGATTCTTACATTCACATTATTCTTATTTACTCATGATTTTTATTTTCATGAGCTTTATATATGCTTTATAGACTTTGAGTGTCAATCGTCATGTGACCTACATGTTTTTCATAGAATAGATTCATATTTCATACTAGTTTTCAAATATTATCTTTAAACTAGTCATTATTTTTCAAATGATAGAGTTTTCAAATATGTTAAACTATTTTCAAATCTTATGTTTTGAAAATCCTGCCAACCCAAGGGCGGATGGATGGGCGATCATGCCTTGTATGCTCATATTGAAGATCTTTTTAACATGTGCATGAATAGGGAGGTAATTATGAGTTATACACTTGATCCTCATTGTATTTTCAATTGGTATCAGAATTGATATCTTTCTGTATACTCATATTTTATTTTCTATGTATGTATGCTTCAAATTTCAAATAGTATCAATTTCGATTGGTATTTACATTTTCATACATATAAATGTGATTTGATTGTGCTTATAATATCTTTACATATTAAAGCACAAATTATGTTTATGCTAAGCTTGATTTACTCTTTAATGTTAATTATTTTTCAATTGATATCATATACAAGCTTATGCATTATTTTTATTGGTATTTCATAAAGGGGAAGAAAATTCATGTTTTATCTTTCAATTGGTATCTTTCAATTGAGTTTATTTTAAACTGGTATCTTACTCCCATTCTTTATGATGAAAAATACTTTATTTTGGTATATACTAACATTTTCAATATTGGTATCATATTTTATTTTATAATTGGTATCTATATTGATATGAGTTATGTTTACCTAAAATAATTTGGTTTTTACTTTCATTTAGTATCAAAATTTCAATATATATATTTCAATTGGTATCAAAACATACAATGTTTTATTTTCTATTGGCATCAAAAATTTACAAGAGATTTTAAATTGGTATCAAGATATTTTCAATTGGTATCTTTTAGTATCTTAAAATTTTGTTTACTTTCAATTGGTATCTTAAAAATGTTTTGTTTATTTTCAATGGTATCATAATGTTTCGATGTATATCTTTATTATAAATTGATAAAATTTTCAATTGGTATCATAATGTTTTGATATGTATTTCTTATATACAAGGAAAGCTTAACATCTTCTCTTTATATAGATTCATGTTGAGTGTATTTCATATTGAGGAGCTTGACCTCTCTTCTCTATGTTTTACACGTGTGTAGGGGGAGCTTCACATCTCCTTTTATACATTGTATATTATGCGTTATGTGATTAGGGTTTAGTCATTTCTTTTTCATGTAATGCATGTATGCAGGAGGAATTAACTTTAAATCTCTCCTCTTCATGAATGTATACAGCATATACATCATTCTTATTTGATTTGATATAAAGGGAGAATTTTTTTTTTGTTTCTTTAGGCCCCTTTGTTGATGATTTGACAAAAAGGGGGAGAGAAATTTGGAGTTTTATATATACATGTTTATGCATGATTTCCTTGTTGAGTTTTATATATGCATGTTTATGCAGAATTTCCTTATTTTATACAAAAAGGAGAAAAGAATTTTGATAGTTTTATATATGCATATTTATGTCATTTATATGCATGTTTATTTTTTTAATTAGTATCAGAGCATATATGTTTTGTTTTAAATTGATATCATAGCATATATGTTAATATGTGTTATTTATTTTATGAATACATTGAATATCTTTATTGTTTATTATTATGCATGAGTTAAGGGGGAGCTTCTATGAAGCTTAACTTTAATCCATGCATATATATATATCTCCATGAGTTTTGTCATCATAAAAAAGGGGGAGATTGTTGGCCCAGAGGCCCATCACTCTAGTTTTGATGATGATTAACTCATGTAGTTATAGTTTACTTGTAACACTTGCCTTAATTAATCACCTATTTTTTTAAACACTTGAGTGCTTTAGAGAGATAATGTGGAAACAAGTATTCATGTAATATACTTATACTATTCATTATACTATGCATATACTAGTATATATGTATATGGGTTAAATACACACATGCATGTTGACTTTTTTAGCATAACCCCACCATACTTGTTGGTACAAGTACTTCATGAAGGGGAGAGGGACGGGGACCTTACTTATAGGAGTAAGGTATAGGTGCAGAGAGATGGTGTTAGGGGGCACTTGGCATGATATAATTAAGAGAAGGGAAGTATAAATAGGGGAAAAATGAAAAGAAAATTTTCATGTGGCAACACTCTCTTCTTCTTTTCATTTCCAACTCTAAAAACCCCCCTCCCTTCTTTTTTGCAACCGGCCAAGGGAAAAAAAACAGCAGCAGCAACATTTCATTTTCCCCTCCATTTTCTTCACTTACACACTCTCTCTCTCCCCCTCTCATTCCCTCACAAATCTGTCCCTTCCTTTCTTTATACTAAAAAGGCTACTAAAAAGGCTTCCTTTACCTATTTTATCTCCTCCAAAAACCTAATAGAACATGGAAAAGTGGTGATCTAACATCACCTTAGAGGAAAATTCTTGAAGACAAGGTTGGCCTAGGTTATCAAGTTAGGAGGGTGATATTGGTTGAAGAAGGTAAACAAATCCTTAAGATTACTACACCCTCTTATGCTTTGTAAGCTATAAACTAATTATGATGTTGTTATGGCTTTGTAAACTTCATTATAGTCGGTGACTAAGCTGTTGGCCTAAAGGCCCATCACTCTAACTTTGATGATGATTAACTCATATAGTTATAGTACTAATGATCTTGTGTTTAAATTAGTGTAAGATATTTGATTAAGATCTTAGTTGGTGTTTAGCTTCAACAAAGGATTTAAAGTCAAGTTTTAGAGCTAGCACGTATTGATTTAAGAGCTCGCGCATCAAAGTTGCATCAAGTACTCAAGAGGAGTCTAACTCATTAGATCAAGTTTTGGACCAAGTCAAGAAGGAGAAGAAGTTTCTCAAGTGAAGATTTTTCGAGAGAAGACTTGTGTCTAGCTTTGTTTGTAAGTGTTAAGATTTTGTTTTTAGATAAAATGTAAATGATAGATTAGTTGGTGGATTGCTCAAGTTCATATACACTCACATACAAGATTTATATGTGTTTTCGTTATAGAGTTTTCGTTTTGAAAAAATACCAGTTTGGTTTTTTATACATATGGTTTATCAAAACTTAATTTAGAGCTTAATGTCAAAAATATATATATTTCATCATATATGTGCAGTGGATCATATCCATACACACTAAGCTTCAAAAGTGTTTAAAATATCTTATTTTTATATTTGGAGGAGTTTTGGAAAAATCGGTTGTCAATTTGGAAAAATCATTTTGGAAAAATACAGATTTTTGTTTAAGGCAAATCTTTCATATTACAAAAATAGTTCAAAATATTTGTAACATGTTTTTATTCTTACTCAAACATGTTTGTATATCAAAGTATATTACTGAACTTATTTTTGTAGATTTTTAGAAAATTTATGGAATTTTATTGAAGGTAAAAGATTGAGTTTTCAATCCCTTAAATGTGCTGGACTGGCCTTCTGCCGGTCGACCGGCCGGTCGACCGAGCCAGAAGTCGATCGACCGGGCGGTCGACTGATGTGCACAAACGTGCACAGCCAAGGGCCAGTCGACCGCACGGTCGACCACCAGAGAGCCTCTACTCTCTGGAAATGGTCCGGTCGACCGGACGGTCGCCCGCTGGGTCATTTTTCAGGCAACGGTCAACCGGCCGGTCGACCGCTGGCGCAACGATCAGAAATCTGACCGTTGACCGGTCGATCGGGCGATCGACCGCCAGTAGTCCAGATTGCTAATTTGGACCCCAAAGGCTAGATTTTGGAGGCCTATATATTGGGGTTCCCTTGGACTGTTTTCTACAAGATTTCAAGAGAGTTTTTGGGCTAGTTTTTCCTACCTATATCAGTGGTTTTCTCCACATGTTTTAGAGCTATATTTTCAAATCAAAGGAGAGTTTATCAAGAGTTTTTCAAAAGTGATTTCTTGAGTTTTTCACCACCAAATCAATCCTAGTTTTTCTCACACATACTTGAGCTTTCCATTGTTACATCCATCCTATAGGAGAGTTATTGTGACAGTTGTTTTAGGTGATCAAAGAGTTGTGATCACCAAAGTGTTCGAATTTGTATTTGAGGAGGCGGACTTGCGGGTTCGCGTTGTTTCGAGTTCTAGTGAGAGCTCGGTGTAGAGGTGCAGCTTCAGCAAGCTAGTGTGCTTGCGGTGTGTAGTTCTTGCGGGAACAAGAGAACTAGTGAGTCCAAGGAGTTCTAAGTGTGAGCTCATAGTAGGTGTTGCGGCATCGAGTGATCCGATGGGATCAGTTTATGGTGGAAATCCTTCATAGTGTTGAAGGCGGGGACGTAGAGTAAGGGTGCTCGAACCTCGAAATAATTCTCCCGTGTTCACGGTTGCTCTCTCTATCTGTCACTTGTATTTATATCTTGCATGCTCTTATTGTTAATATTCATTACTTGCTTGATATAATTGTGCTTGAATTGATATATGCTTGGAGATTATTTGCTCACACTAGTATTCAACCAAGAGAGCCATAGCGGCACCTCAACTCTTATCTAGAGGAATCTTGAGGAGATAGTCCAGAGTCCTTTACGGGAAATCCGGCTACACTTTTGTGTTATACTTGGTGTGTTGTGCATAATAGTTTTTAGTTTGCATAAATAGTTTTAATTCCACATTAATTCATCATTAGATTAGCTAGTCACCTATTCACCCCCCTTTTAGGTGATTTCACAAGCTAGATAAAGGGATATTCTCTTCAAGGGTGAGTAGAACATCCAAACCGTAATATAATAGTAGGTAGTGTAAAGTTTGAAATAAAGTAAAATTGCTAAGTATAAGTGGACGTGAAATTGAACGATAATGTATGTATATGATTTATAGACTTTATGTGTACATTATAAACAACCTTATGGTAATCATGTTATACCTATTTTCATGTATGCTTACTATTGTGCATGATTGATAAATTTTATTGTGTACATACATGATGGTCAACCACATGTCTTTTAAGAAGAAATAGTTCTATGAATAAATATAATACTTGATGCTATGTATATATATGGCTACACATATATTAAGATGATATAATATGTTGGTTATCTTGAAAAGGCTCGCATGTTGTTAACTTAGCAAGTGGTTACTTATACATGTTAATGACTTCTATAATGTTGGCATGATGTAAAGTGGAAATCATGAAAATTATTTATATTGTCATTGCTCTATGAATCCTTGCATATTGTTATTACATGAAAGATATAATTATTGCATATTTGGAGGAAGGGACCGGATTGAACCAGAGGTGACCGAAGGGGAGAATATTACGATAATGTATAGGAGGAAGGGATGGGTTGAACGGAGGTGATAGAAGGGGAGAATATTTCATTGAATAACGTATAAGAGGAATGGACCGGGTTTAAGCAGAGGTGACCGAAGGAGGAGTCCAACTTTATATTTAACAAGTGTGCTAATATGGTTAAGATGAAAATTGCATGTTAAAACTATATTAATTTTTTAACATTAGACTCTGTGATAGTCGACTGACATAGGCAATTTCAACTTGATTAGTCGACTAACCCATGGGCCAAGTCGACTTTAGATGTGAGATTCTGTTACGTAAGTCTCTGAAAATCACCCTTAGTCGACCATACAAGATAGGGTAGTCGACTAGTACCGAGGTTAGTCGACTATATAAGATAGGGTAGTCGACTAGGTTTAGTTATAGACAACAAACAGAGAATAGACATATTCTTTTAGTCAAGGCATAGTTGACTATAGATGGCTTATAGGTCGACTAATACCAAAAGTAGTCGACTATACAAGATAAGGTAGTGACTAGTTGAGTCATTGGCCGCCAACAGAGAATGAATATCTTTTTGGACAGAGTTCAGTCGACTATAGCTTTAAACTAAGTCGACTAATAATAGTATTAGTCGATTATAGGTAAGGCAAGTCGACTAATAGGACCAATTACTGTGTTTTGAACAGGACTGCAGCAAATACATAAAAATATACAAAAATAATATAAATTACAATTGTTACCTTTATAATAAATTCCAATAGATATACATAAAGGTCATGCATATGATTATTGTTATACTCACTGAGCTGTCGAGCTCACTCTGTTATATTAATCACCTTCAGGTTTGGATAAAGGTAAGGGACCCGCTTAATGGCAATACACGGGATAGGTGACAGCGGGAGATATTTTCACCCTTTGGTATGTTCTTTTGATATGTATATATTGTTTAAAAAATACTATGTAAAACTCCTATGTTGATGCTTGCCATGAACTTTTGTAATATATTGAAATTCTTGTATTAATAGGTGCTTGACCTGAATCTTGTTAATATTATGGAGTTTATGGAGTAGCGAATGAGTTTGTTATGTGTTCTTTATCGGATTGTCGGATCAATGTTTTGAAAATATATGCACTAGGATTAGAAATGTTGTGAAGCCATAAGTAGGCTAACGTTAGCCGAAATCGAAGTGTTGTATCTTGATGGGTCCCACGCTTGGATTAGGGCTAATCTATAATGATTGTGATAATAGAAATTATTAAGACTAGGACCGTTACAGTTGGTATCAGAGCTAAGGGTTATAGGTAGAAGGAGAAGGTTAAGTCGAAGGTAGGAGGCAATAGAAAATTGTTAGGCTCAATATGTGTGGATATGTGATTATAATTAGGTAGTGGGTTTTATGTGACGGATTAACCTTGAGTCAAATAGTAATTGATTATTTCCTCGCATCAGAATCGGGTTGCCCGCACATCCTGATTCGGGTGAGTTGACTGAGAGTGCAGTCTCTCAGAAATAGCTACTAATGGTATGGGACACTGGGACGAGGGAATGCATTAAATTATCTATTGAACCTAAGTTATTCTGAAATATGAAACTTACGGGTAGACTAAGGATAAGTGTAAGTTTAAGAGTGTGTGTGTGTGTGTGTGTGTGTGTGTATTGCTTGTTTCATGTTGTATAGTAGTATGTCAAGACTATTTATAAGGGTTGAGATTGATATGACTCCTTGTTTATATGTAGATGGGAGACTCTGATAAATATTGGCCAGCCTCTAGCTCGGATAGTTCGAGTGCGAATTGGATGGCAGGTTTCATGGATTGGGTTATGAGTCTGATGAGACTGACCCAGAGGTCATATTTGCAGCCCCAGACCACATAGACCATGAGGAGGTTGAGCCTCAGGCATCAATGAGCCCGAACTGACCATTACTGATACGGAGAGTTTGGTTCAGAATTCACTTGATGTAGAAGAGATGGGGGATACGAGTGCATTAAAAGAAGAGACCCAAAGAGGATTTACTTATGGAGGTCTCTTTTGAGATCAAAAATGAGAAGATGACATGAATTTATATGATGATCTGGATGACTGGTGTTGCGCAGGAGACGAATTACCAGGGAAAGACTCCGAGGAAGGCATGAATGATAGCGAGGATAACAACAGTACTAGTGGGGACTCGAGTGGGGAGACTCTACCCTATGAGAGATGAATTTATAAGCAATTACTTTTGAAATGTATGAATATGTGTAAGCCTAGTGTGCTAGTTGATGAATATCTTAGGAGTTTTGTTGTATATGCCCTGTCACATCTTGTACGCATGCACATGGGTTAGTTTGAATATCCAAGGGGTACATATATCACTGTAATATCCTTGTATCCATTTTGGGTGTATATAAATATATATAGCAAGTTACTTATTTGCGAGTGATAATGAATATTGTATTAAAGAGATTGCATGAAACTAAAATTTTATCTAAAATTGTTTTCATATATGTGAAGTATGTTGATTAGACGTTCTTATCTTATAGGAAGGACATATGGATCTAAATCAACTACCACTCAATGAGTCATTATCGCTCGGTATGTCACACTATATTGTGATGGGAAGTGCACACCCCATGGACAATAATGAAGATTCAGAAGTACAGATAGGAGGAGGTCATGGAACTCCAGGGGTGATGCCGAAGTGGCTCACTCAGTTAATGACAAGAGTAAATAATAACAATTTCGACCGAGCATTAGAACAGTTTCAAAAGATTAAACCACTAGTATTTAAAGGGGAGGTGGATCCCTTACAAGCTGAAGCATGACTTCTCCAGATAGAAAAGATTCTGGATGTGATGAACTGCACCGATGAGTAGAGAGTATCTTTCTCTTCTTTTATGTTTCAAAAGGAAGCAGAATACTGGTGGAGGGAGTGAAAAGTAGTATGAAAAGCACTAGAGAACTAATCACTTGGAATTCTTAGTGAATAAATTTACTGAAAAATATATTCCAGAGACGGTCAGAGATAAGATGGCGTCAGAATTTCTATAATTGCAACAAAGTCAGATGAATGTGTCTCAATACGATCAGAAGTTTACCCAATTATCTAGGTATGCTGATGCCTTAGTGAAGAGTAAGGCAGAAAGAATAAAGATGTTCGTGAAGGGACTGAAATCAGAAATTTGAGGCAGATTGATTCCTTTACAACTAAAGAATTATTTTCAAGCTGTGAAAAGAGCCTTGAAGGTAGAAATGGATATGCAAAAAAGTCATGAAAACTGGGCGAAGGAATTTTCGAGCTCAAAGCGTCCCCGATATCAAGGACCATCAATGTCGGTAGCACCAGGATCCACCAGTAGTAAAGGATTTGGATTTAATGCCACTCTTCAACGAGGAGGATGGGATAGAGGCAGAGGAACATGATTGAGAAATAGAGACACTTTTTGAAAGCTTAGGCTACCTCTGCGTCCCACCCCAGAATCTCAGAGGCCCCTTGATGCCAGGAGTGTAAGATAAACCATTTTGAAAACTGCATCTAAGAAAGGACTTGCTATAATTGTGAAGGAATGGGACATTTAAAGAAAAATTGCCTGACGAGGCACGGAAGCCAAGGGCCGAGTAGGGGAAGTGGGAGGCCAGCTATAAGAATGACCCCTTCCAGGGACAAACCAGTAATTTTATGCCGCCCAGTAATGCTCCGCGACTTGCTGCAACTCAATCATCTGTACAACAGCCACGAGCTCAAGGAAGAACTTTTGTATTGACCCATCGAGAAACAATGGCCTCGAGTGCAGTAGTGGAAGGTAGATCTCCTTATCAGGACATATTGCTTATGCATTGTTTGATCCTGAAACTACTCATTCATTCATATCTAGTGCTTTTGCTTATAAATTATATCAAGTATCAGAATCCTTAGGATTTTAGTTGGTTGTATCCACACCCATAGGGGTAAAGATAATACCTAGCACTAAATATGTGAACTGTGAAGTGATGATTGGGGAGATGGAAACATCTATTGATTTGATTAAGCTGGGCGAGATGGAGTTTGATGCAATATTAGGAATGGACTAGTTGTCTACTTGTGATGCACATGTGAATTGTAATAGGAAGAGGATCATCTTTAAAATGGAAGGAGTTTCAGAGTTTATTTTTGAAAGGGTAAAAGTTAGTCATGATATACCCTACATATCGGCCATTAAAGCCACCAAGTTAATGAGGCAGGGATGTCAAGAATTTCTGGCATCTGTTTTGGATACCATTAGAACTGATATCAAAATTGAGACTATTCCAGTCGTGAATGAGTTTCCTGATGTATTCTCAAAAGATTTATCAGGTCTACCCCAGATTGAGATGTAGAATTTGCAATAGATGTTATGCCCGGTACTGCCCCTAGAGAGCACCATAGTATGCCCCTGCAGAAATGAAAGAATTTAAAACTCAAATATAGGAATTATTAGATAAAAGTTTCATCCGACCGAATGTATCTCCCTGGGGAGCACCAGTACTATTTGTTAAGAAGAAGGATGGAAGTATGAGATTATGTGTCGACTATCGGGAATTGAATAAGGCCACTATTAAAAATAGGTACCCGCTTTCTCAGATTGATGACTTATTTGATCAACTATAAGAGTCTTGTGTATTTTCTAAGATAGACCTTAGGTCGGGATATCATCAGTTAAAGGTCAAGCCAGAAGATGTGTCTAAATCGGCTTTTAGAATAAGATACGGACATTTTGAATTCCTAGTCATGCCTTTTGGACTCACTAATGCCACAGCAGCATTTATGGACTTAATGAATCGAGTGTTTCAACCATATCTTGATCAGTTTGTGGTGGTATTCATCGATGATATTTTGATCTATTCAAAGAATAGGGAAGATCATAAAAATCATCTTAAAACCGACCTTCAAATCTTGAGGGAGAAGCAACTTTATGCTAAATTGAAGAAATGTGAATTTTAGTTGGAACAAGTAGGGTTTCTTGGCCATATTATATCCAAGGAGGGAATATCAGTAGATCCAATGAAATTGAAGCAATCAAAGACTGGCCTAGACCCACAACTGTTACTAAAGTTTGAAGTTCTGGGGTTAGCTGGATACTACAGAAGATTTGTAGAAGGATTCTCTTAAATTGTGGCACCATTGACACATTAAATAGAAAGAATAAGAAGTTTGTATGGGAGAAAAAACAAGATAATAGCTTCCTTGAAGTTAAAACGAAGCTAACATTTGCTCCTGTTCTAACTGTACCTTCGGGAACTGAAGGATTTACCATCTATAGTGATGCGTCAAAATTGGAACTGGGTTGTGTGTTAATGCAACATAGGAGAGTTATTGCCTATGCGTACCGACAATTGAGAATTCATGAAAGAAATTACCCCACTAATGATTTGAAATTAGCCGCTGTGATTTTTGCTTTGAAGATCTGACGACATTACTTGTATGGAGTGTCTTATGAAATTTTTACTGACCATAAAAGTTGAAGTACATTTTTACACAAAAAGAACTGAATATGCGGCAGAGGAGATGGCTAGAACTAATGAAAGATTATAATATTACTATCCAATACTACCCTGAAAAGGCCAATGTGGTGGCTGATGCCTTGAGTCGAAAATCAGGAGGAGCAGTGGCCACTCTGATAACTCACCAAACAAGATTATTAAGAGATCTAGAAGAAATGCAAGTAGAAATGCGAGTCATTGATCCGTCTAATGCTAAGTATCAATTGAATCAAGTAAGTATTCAATTTGATCTCTATGACAAAATCAAAGTGGCCCAACAAAGAGATGCTCAAATAAGGAAAATTGTGAAGAAGATACTAGAAAGAGAACTCAAGGAGTTTAAATTGAAGATGATGTATTGAGATTCAAACGTAGATTATGTATGCCAGATGTAGCAGAGATTAAGGAACAAATAATGCAGGAAGCTCATGTACCCCGTATATAGCTCATCCGGAGAGCACAAAAATGTATCAGGATTTGCGTCGTAACTTCTGGTGGGATGGAATAAAAATGGATATTTTGAATATTGTCCACAAGTGTTTAGTCTGTTGATTGTACTCCAAAATCTATTTTTATCATCACTTTTACACATATATCCTTGATCATTCCTTTATTAATTAATGCTATTAACCTTTTTTTTTATTATGGTGTGTAGTTACTTAAATGAGAGCATAAAGATACAAGAAGCTTCATTTTATCCCTAATCCTGTCTAAACTTGAATTTTAAATTGAATCCAAAGGAGGAAAGGATTGATCTTCATCTCCTAAATTTAAGTTCAAATTCAGAAGATAAAGTCCTAGAAGATGAAAGGGATAAAGCAAATCCTAAAAAGGAAAAAGGAGGATAATTCAAATTAAACGGAGTTCACAATCAATTCAGACTCGGATTCTGACTGTACACCTTTTAGTATTCAGATCATAATGTTTGCTAAAGATATTCAAATATGATGATTTAAGATGATACAGAAAGACGACTTGAAGGACTACAATTGTTATGTTTATCACTCTGTGTAATTCAATCGTCTGATGAGTTATATTCAGCAAATAACACGTCGACTTGCTACAGGACTGAATTCCTTGTTGAATTAGGAAACCTTCTAATTTGTATCCTATTGTGATTAGATTGAAGCCTATTTAAAGAGCTGAAATCTCTCATTATGAAATATCTCCTTATCAGAGATCATAACTTAGGATTTTTCTTTTAGTCTCTTCTCCAAATTTCTTTTGTATTTTATAGATTTTAGTTCTACTTCTAATTCAAGATTTGTGAGAAGGAGAAGCCATTGTAATTCGAGGTGATAGATCAATACAAGGTGCTTTCGTTCTTTTCATCTCTTTGTTATTTACTTTATTTTTCTTGCTTTATTTATTTCTTGCTTTCTTTAACATGAGTAGCTAGATTTTTCTCATGGCTTGCTAAGACATTACCAACATCACATCTAATGTCTAGTAGATAACCAGATTAGATCATATGCATGCCTACTATAATTTTATTCTTGAAGGCTCATTGGGATAAGCAACTTGGTCAAATATTTGCTAATACTTAACTATTTTCTTAATTTATGCCTGATGAAAATCTTGATATTTTGATGTTAAACGTTTATTAGTGTTATTTCAAATAGGGTTAAGATTTACAAAATACTTTCTAATGATTTTTTCTTACTTTATACTTGATTGAAAACCTTGATATTGTAACGTTAAAACTTGGATGGTGTTATTTCAAATCTAACCTAGTTTCATTCTATGTATCTTGCTTGATTTTGTGGTAGAATATCATGTTTAGGATTTGAAGTGAGTAATTATCTATCTAGCACTAGCATGTATGGTGGTTGATTATTAGTAATCTGTGAACCTTTCTTTTAGATTAAATCTTTATCCACATACAATCTATCCCCTATTTTTCACGTTCTTTAAACAGAGAAGATAATAAGAAGACAATATTACCGAAAAGCTTCTATCGCATCTCTCCCTGAGGTTCGATCCGTTTAGCTCTTGCTATGACGGTTAAATTGCAAAGATTCAGAGTTAAAATCAATCACATACACTTTTTATATTCTCTGTACTCTGTTTTACGCCATCAAATTTTGGCGTTGTTGCCGGGGAGGGAACGGTATACATTATTGTCTAACTAAATTCTTCTCTATTTGTTTGAAAATTATATAAAAAAAAATTCCCTATGACCTATCTAAATTCATTTGGTTACAATTCATTTGATAGGTCAAAATCACCTTTCCAATAACCATCTTCATACATCCTTTTTCCAAACCTATAGAAGAACAATCTAATTGGGGAAAAAAATAAAAATCTTAGAAGATCTCAAGTGACGAATTCATAAAGTGGAAGACTCATGATCCATTCAAAGGTCTCAAACCCTAAATCCATACATGATTCAAAATCAAAATGATTACATCCATTATCTCGATAGGTTAGAAGCACAACTGGATACTTTGGAAAATATTGAAAATGTCAGGATTGAGAAAACTCTACCTAGCACCTTTTTGACCAATTTTGATTCACCCAGCTCTATTGACGAATCATGGTGTCTTGGAGACCTTGATCAAAATTCAATTTCATCGCACCAACGTGAACTTGATTAATCCCAACCTTTGGACAAATTGGCAAGTTATAAGTTCAATGAGATTGAATTAGATTGTGAATTTGAACCCGATCCTCAACTTTGTGATCTAATTTTAAACTTTAAATCTATGTTAACTCCGGTGTCTTTATACAATTTGGACCCAATTCCTAAGCTAACATTAATTTCAGTACCCATATATTATGAAATTGGATCACCTATTTTGGATAGTCACATTCATTTAATGGATCATAAATATGAACTTAAATTCTTCGATTTGGACCTCACTCTCGAACCAAACCCGACTCTCGAACCTAAATTTGATTTATTTCGAGTCGGTATTGGTTCCCAATCCTATCATTCTTAAGCCCAAATCAATCACTTCATCAAATCACATTCTATTATTAGACCAAGGTGTAAATAATGATGACCCTGAGATGGTATTTCAAGATTGGTCACACAACTAAGATAGTTTCAATGTTAGGGTCGTGCATAATCCTATGCATTTGGGGGATAATAACAATATAGATCAGAAAAAGGTCATAAAAGGTGGGTTTCTTGATGATCCACAATATTTAGATTGGGTAGCAATGCTTGGCCCAATCAGGCCACCACCAGAATGACCACCTTGAGATCACATTTTGCCTTCCCTTTCTTTTTGTCATGCATACACGCATTCATTCATACATTGAGGACAATGTATGAGATAAGCGTGAGGGAGGGTTTACTAACATACTAACATAGGTAGATGCTAAATTTTTTTTAAAAAAAACTTTTTGAAAAGAAAATAATATTTTGACTTATTTTTTGTATGTAATTAAGCTAATTTTAAGTAATAGGAAAATCATAATTAGGATTTCTTAACACTTGGTCAAAATAAAAGTATTCGTTTTATTTTTAGGTTTAGGAGGAAAAATTGAAAAGTAATTTAGTCTTAATAATTTTACCTTGATGAAATATGCATGCTTTAAACACATACACACTTGGGATTCAAAACAAAGACTCTTGTATCTTAGAAAAAATATATATAAAATAAATAAATCTAATTATTTTTAGCTAGGTACTTTGGCGTAAGAAAGCCTTGGTACTTACGCGAAAGGTAATTAAGTAAGTTTGAAAATATATATATTATATGTATTAACACATCTAATAATCAATTAGTTAGGTATTAGGGCCTCAAGAAGCCTTATTACTTACACAAAAGAAAATTAAATGAGTTATACATATTTTAAAAAAAAAAAAAAAAGAAGAAGTGCTTAAAGGCAATGAAGTGGTAATACTTTAAACTTTTTGAAAAAAAAAGAAGAAGAAGAAAAATAATAGATGTATAAGGCATGAGAGTTGAAGTTTAACAATCCCAAGTAAAAAAAAAAAAAATTTCTAGTTCAATAAAATGCATATGACTTAGGGTAAGAAATAAGAAATTCAGTTTGAATCCTAACCTAAATTGATAAATAATTACTTGAATAAAGACTAAGTATAAGAATGATCAATTTGCTAATCCTAAAAACTTATAAATTGCTTAATTTTACAAAGATATTTCAAATATTTTCTCTCTTTCAAAAATGGAATTTCAAAAATACTAACATTTTATTTTTCTTTCTTTATGAATTTTGTCGGTGTAATTTACTGAAAACTCTTACGAGACAACACTCATCCTCTTGGGTAACCTAGAGGTTTAATGGCTTGTTGCACGTGCTAAGTGCAATCGTGTTTCCTACGAAAATGTGTTTGGTTAGATTAAATTAGTTTCTAATATTTGGTTTTGCTCGAAGGATCAAAAGATAAGTGTGGGGTGTGATTATACTCTAAAATTATATTTTTATCATCACTTTACACATATATCCTTGATCATTCCTTTATTAATTAATACTATTAACCCTTTCTTTGATTACGGTGTGTAGCTACTTAAATGAGAGCATAAAGATACAAGAAGCTTCATTTTATCCCTAATCCTATTTAAAATTGGATTTAAATTGAATCCAAAGGAGGAAAGGATTAATCTTCTTACCCTAAATTTAAGTTCGAATTCAGAAGATGAAGTCCTAGAAGATGAAAGGGATAAAGCTAATCCTAAAAGGGGAAAAGGAGGATAATTCAAATTAAACGGAGTTCACAATCAATTCAGACTCGGATTCTGACTGTACACCTTGAAATCACCTAGAGGGGGGGGTGAATAGGTGATGGCTATATGATAATGGCAATTATGCGGAATTTAAAAATTTAACTCTAAACAATTAGCACAATACAAATTTCTTGCAAGTAAAGGACAATGTAAAATTGCAAGTAATAAAAGAGATAGAGTTAGAGAAATTTGAGCAAACGCAAACACGCCGATATGTTTCCGAGGTTCGAGCCACGCTCTACGTCCCCGCCTTCACACTTGAAGGATTTCCACTATTGAGGATCCCACCGGATCAACAATACAAGGACAACACTTGTCCGTCTCCCGTGATGACACTTCACCACCTTGAGCACACTAGCTCGCCTTGAGGCCGATGCCTCTACAACTTCACTCAATTACAATGGAAGTGATCACACTTGATCACTTTTACAAATAGCTCACTAAGCACAATCCTAGAACAAATAATAGACTTAGAGTATGGGATTGTGTAGTGCAAAACTAGAGAGAAGTAGAGGAATAGGCTCCAAGAAAGGTGATGGAAATTTAGGCTTTGGAGAGAAAAATCTTTTCTTTTGAAAACTTTGGAAATCTTTGAAACTCTTGTCAAAGTTCACTTGATAGCTCTAAAATCATTAGTCATTTCATATGAAGTGACCACCTATTTATAGGGGTCAAAAACTGCTCAAGAGATTCGTTGGAGACAAATCCCAAAAGTCAAAGAGTCAGAAAATATAGCTGTTGGGTCTGTCAGAATTTTTGACAGACTACCGGTCGACCGGGTCGGTCGACCGCCAACGGTCAAAAATCCGACCGTTGGGGCTCACGGTCGACTGGGTCGGTCGACTGGCATTTCCAGAGAGCAGCAGGTTGGGGGCCGGTCGAGTATCGGTCGACTCCCGGTCGACTGATACGCATATGCACAATGTGCATGTGGTCGAGTGCCGGTCGACTGCCGGTCGACGGTCGACCGGGCACTGTGAATTTCTGAAAAATCAGAATTCACAGACCTGGGCAATTTTGGGTTTTGGTTTTGGGTCTTGGATAAAATGTTTTTGGTCTTGAAAAATCATAGAGTATGAGCATGTGTCATACTACTATCAAGGTAAAATACTTGGTAAAAATTCTTTGATAAAAACTTGATTTTCAATGAAAATGTTTTCCCAAAACTAGTCTCTCTAAAATCGTATTTCCAAAATAGATATTTTCAACTAAACTGAGTTTGGAAATAGAAATGGAAAGTATTTTGAAGCCATAAGTCACTCTAGAAAATGTGTGTGTGTAATATCCCATATTTCTACTTCTACTATTTAGTTTTGACAAAATATTCTAAAATGAAAATAAATAAAATACAAGTCTTGGATTCTTTAGCAAGTCTTGATCTTCTTCTTGAACTTTTCTTCAACGCAAATTCCGAAGCTTCCTATGTGCTTTAGCTTGGGAATGCAAATGTTGGGCGAACTCCAAATTTGTGAGTCTTTTAGCGGAGTTGTCAAAATCTGTTTCTTGAACCTGAAATACTTTAAAATCAAGATTATTAAATACATAACTAAATATGTTTTGCTATCATCAAAATAACCGGGATAATGGCCTTTGAGCCAACAATCTCCCCCTTTTTGATGATGGCAAAACATATGTAGTTATCACAAGATATTTTGGGTGGAGTCTTCAAATGAAGCTCCCCCTCAACATATGCATATATTAAAAAATCATACTCAGGCATATTGTCACAATTGCTAAATCATAAACATCAAATATCCATGCCCATAGAAAATATCAACCACACATGTCATATCATAGATAAAAGGAAATGAGTCTCAACATGACATAAATACATACCACACAAGACATGTCCACAACACAAAAATAAAGGTGTCCAACACAACAAAATAAGTCAAATACATAACAAAATATCTCTCTCCAAATGTCTCTCCCCCTTTTTGACATCATCAATAAAGGGGCATCAACAGCAGCATCACTCAGTCGCCTCGTCATCCTCCTCCTCGTCATCATCTGAGCCCTCGGCCATCGTCTGGTCAGCACCATCATCTGAGGAAGAAGAGGAAACTACCTCCTCTGTATCCACGGCATCAACTCTGGGGCGCGGTGGTGGAACAGAGACGCGAGCTCTGGGAGGGAAAGGAGGACCAGCAGCAGGGAGACGACGAGCACCCGGAGTCCCATCAGGAACGACTATGTCCAATTTAGAGAACAGAGATTGGAACTGAACATCCACAAATCTCATGGACTCAGCCATATATGACAAGTCGTTTCGGACCTCCGCCCGAAAAGCAGCATCCATAGCAGCACGAGCCTCCAAATCTGCCCGAAGAGAAGCATCACGAGCAGCCATATCTGCACGAAGTGCAGAGACTTGCTCACCGACCCAGGCCTGATGTGCCTCGATCTGCGAGCGGACCTCAGAAGCAGAAGCACCCTGAAACTCAGGAGCAGGAGGAAAAACAGGAGGTGGAGCTGGAGCTGGATCAGCTCAGGAACAGGTGGTGGTTGCACAGCTGCGTGTCGACGCAACTGAGCTTCCATCATCTTAAGGCAGCAGCATTGAAATCTGAAGAGGGTTTTGAAGGGGCTTGACCAGAGAAATCAAAATCTAGAGCCCTAAGCAAATGGGTAATGAGCATGCCGTAAGGCAGACTCCTACCAGCAGTACGAATCTGATCACCACTCATGTGAGAAGCGATCACTCGAGGGAAATTTATCTTAATGCTTTTAAGGAGGCAATAGATAATCAAGGAACAGGACCTCGAGCATGGCTAAATTCACCGGATTTTGGCACGATGTTATGAAAGACAATCTTAGCAAGGACCTGAGATTGGAGGGTATACTGAGTCACAATCTCATTCCTCACTAGATCGGGATTGTCATCCTGGTGAAGAAGAGTGGATGCGGTGAGTGAAGACTCACCCTCCGGATATTCAGGAAAATCATGTAGGTCATAAGAGTAAACATCTATTCCATCAGTGGAAAGATGAAGAATTCTAGCAAATTGACCTAGGGAAATGTTTATGTCCCTACCCATCACACGGGAAATGATCCGGTTCCCACTAAATTCAAAATTGGCATAGAAATAGGGAACCAAAGAAGTGTAAACTTTCTCCCTAATGGAGAGAAAATCTACAAGATTGTTGGCACGAAGTATGTGGGGGATATCTAAATGTTCAAAATCATGCATAGCCACATATCTACCCGAAATAGTATTCCTAGGGGCTAAATGTGTGTAACGATCAGAGGCAAGATCGTTACGGAACACAGGTTCAGTCCTAGGGGCTTGAGATGAGGATTGGGCAATGCCCTTTCCCTTCTCAGAACGATGTCTTTTGGAGGCATGATAAAAATCCAATTTTTAGTTTTTGCAGTTAATGGCACGATCTAGATGATCAATCAACCTAATATGAAGACAAAGGAAGTGATAGATCTAAGCTAGAAAGGAAGAACAAGTGAAAAATTCGAAATTTTTACCTTTGAGAAAAACTGAAACCCTAGCTTGAAATCCAGAAATTCTGAGAATCTGACGGATGGATCGGCTTGAGATTGAAGATCCGAGTTAGAAATGAGAAGATTAAAATGGGTTTTGAAGGATTTTTAGATCAGGTGAACGGATCTGAAGAAGGAAATTTTGGAAAAAAGAGGGTCCTGCGGTCGCTGTGAGAGAACTGAGAGAGAGAGTGCGAAACAGTGGGAAAAAGGTCAAATATATGCGCAGAATACGACTATCGGTCGACTGGGATTGAGGGACGGTCGACCGAAAAGAAACAGAGAGTCCTGCATCTAAATCGGTCGGGTCTATACCCTATCGACCAGCAGTCGACCGGTAGCACAAAAAAAAATCAAAAAATTTTTCTCAGACAGAGCCGGTCGACTGGGGTTAGGGGCCAGTCGACCGGTAAGTCTGAAAAATCTGCTACCATATTCTGACCAAAAAAAAATTTTATAAATAAACATTATAACAAATAAAATATGTTATATATTAATAATCAGGGATAACACAATTATTTTTAAATCTTCATTTAGTGATCATATCAACAAAACTTCACACAAAATTATTTAATTTTATTTTACATATTTAAGCAAAGGTATAAAGATGTTGAAGCCGAATACCCAGTGACGGGTTCTGAACTTCATCCTCTTGATTCCTCTTGAATGAGTTGAGGTGCGCAATTGCCATCTTTAAGGTATTTGCTCAACTATGAAAATTTTCAAAAAGTTTTATTTTATTTATGAAAAATAGGTCTATATGTATACAAGTATATAATCACAAAATCTAAACTATACATATAGATACACAAAAATTGGACATGTGGACAAGTATGACATAAGGCATAACAATACAAGATATGAAAATTAATACAAGGCATGTACACAACATGATAGAAAGGTAGTTCTATATAAGTATGTATCAATAATGAATCAAAAGCAAACTAACCATTCTACACATATGTATACATGTCAAAAAGAAATCAAAATTGAACATGGCATATACACAATCA
Source organism: Agave tequilana (assembly GCA_038442645.1). NCBI lineage: Eukaryota > Viridiplantae > Streptophyta > Magnoliopsida > Asparagales > Asparagaceae > Agave > Agave tequilana. The sequence continues at coordinate 5,152 of JAVJIF010011089.1, read as the reverse complement.
TGTTAGAGTTGCAAGTTTATACTAATCATGTATCAATGAAGCATAAAACTAAACTAGCAATCCTATAACAATTGTATATACAAAATTAAAAACTCTTAAATGGAGATGTTACCAATTTACGGTTAGTCTCAAAAAATAGGTGCCTCCACGATAGCGATGCAAGCTAGATTTGAATTTGAGCTTAGTTGCATCTACCACCCGGGCACCGTCTCCCCTAAGTCTTGGAGAAAGTAGATCCACCTGTGTCACCTACATTTGGAGGATCTTTTGGTACCCAAATCTTTGAGGGTCCTTTAGGGTTAGTACCGGGCGAACCCAAACATATTTATTCTTAACATTGTTCTTAGCATAACAAAATTTTTCTAGATGGCCTTTGCGGCCACAATGAGTGCAAACATAAATCCTACCACTACCATACATGTATGCATGCTTGTGAGTGTGAGTATGTTTCCGTGCATGTGTATGTGCATGTTGTGCATGTTTCCCTTGGGGTGTTCCCTTAGGAAATTTAGAAGCTATCTTTTTCAAATCAAATGCACAATTTTTAAGTGTGGTGTCCAAAGCATCAACACGCTTTTGGATCTCAACAAATCATTTTTATCTATTGAAACCATGGGGGTTTTACCCTTATTTGCAAGTTTATGCTTATCAAAATCATTTTTCAATTTTCAAATGCACTAGATAAAACATCTTTTTCTTAACAACTATTTCTACTTATGTTTTAAAGCCTCATTTTCTCTTTTTAATTTCTTATTTTGAGATTGTGAAATCTCATACCTATTTTGCAATTCTTCAAAGAAATGTGCAAGTTCATCCATAGTCAAATCATCATCTTCTAAGGTGTTTTCTAGAGTTACCTTTGGTACATCCTCCCCATGTGCCATGAAACACATGTGCGCGGCGTCGACTTCCTCTTCGGATTCCGACTCCGTGTCATCCCAAGTAGCCACCATGGCTTCTTCTTTCTTTGCCCGTTCTTGGATGTGGTCGCTTGTAGAGCGGGGCAATCGGCAATGAGGTGACCAATCTTCTTGCAATGGAAGCAAGGACCGGGCTTCTCTTTTTCTTTCAAATCTCCCTTGAGGTTTCCCTCGCCGGAAATTGCTTTTGTCTTCCCTTTTTGTAAAACATCTTACCCACTTTCCGGATAAGCATGGCGAAGTCTTCATCGCACTCATCCGATGAATCATCCTCGTCTTGAATTGTTGGAGCGGCTTTGAAGGCTATTGATTTCTTCTTGGGTGCCTCCCTTTCTTCTCGTACCTTCATCTCCATCTCATGTGTTTTGAGATTGCCGATGAAGCCGGAGAAGTCCATCTCCTCTTTGTCATTTAGCTCTTTGAGGGTTGTCGCCTTGACTTCCCAAGCTTTAGGAAGAGCTCTAATCACCTTCCTTATCTTTTGATCGTTGTCAATCTTGTCACCTAAGGAAGAAAGAGCATTAGTTATTTTTGTAAAGCGAGTGAGCATGTCATCAATGCTCTCATTATCAATCATGTAAAAATTCTCATATTGAGAACGTAGCAAGTCAACTTTTGCTCTCTTGACTTGTGACGTTCCCTCATGAGTCACAATAAGCATGTTCCAAACTTCATATGCCGATTTACAATTAATGATGCGTGCAAGGTCATCTTCATTAAGTGCTTGTGTTAATGCATATTGTGCCCTAGCATTAGCTTCATAGTCCTTGGTGGTATCCTCGGACCATGTGCTCTCATCACTAGTGGGTTCAATGAAATCTTTGGTGACGGCCCTAGCTACCTTGACTCCTAGGGATTTTAGAAAAAGGTTCATCTTGACCTTCCAAATAGGGAAGTTCAAGCCATCAAATTTGGGTGGGGACTTAATGCTTGAAAAATCTAGAGATGCCATGTATGATGAATAAAATGCACAATATATAATAAATGCAACAAATGTATATAGCCAACTAAAGGATCTCCCTAAGGTTGTTAGACCTAAGTTGTAGGGTTAGGCTCTGATACCAATTGAAATCACCTAGAGGGGGGGGTGAATAGGTGATGGCTATATGATAATGGCAATTATGCGGAATTTAAAAATTTAACTCTAAACAATTAGCACAATACAATATTTCTTGCAAGTAAAGGACAATGTAAAATTGCAAGTAATAAAAGAGATAGAGTTAGAGAAATTTGAGCAAACGCAAACACGCCGATATGTTCCGAGGTTCGAGCCACGCTCTACGTCCCCGCCTTCACACTTGAAGGATTTCCACTATGAGGATCCCACCGGATCAACAATACAAGGACAACACTTGTCCGTCTCCCGTGATGACACTTCACCACCTTGAGCACACTAGCTCGCCTTGAGGCCGATGCCTCTACAACTTCACTCAATTACAATGGAAGTGATCACACTTGATCACTTTTACAAATAGCTCACTAAGCACAATCCTAGAACCAAATAATAGACTTAGAGTATGGGATTGTGTAGTGCAAAACTAGAGAGAAGTAGAGGAATAGGCTCCAAGAAAGGTGATGGAAATTTAGGCTTTGGAGAGAAAAATCTTTTCTTTTGAAAACTTTGGAAATCTTTGAAACTCTTGTCAAAGTTCACTTGATAGCTCTAAAATCATTAGTCATTTCATATGAAGTGACCACCTATTATAGGGGTCAAAAACTGCTCAAGAGATTCGTTGGAGACAAATCCCAAAAGTCAAAGAGTCAGAAAATATAGCTGTTGGGTCTGTCAGAATTTTTGACAGACTAGGTCGACCGGGGTCGGTCGACCGCCAACGGTCAAAAATCCGACCGTTGGGGCTCACCGGTCGACTGGGGTCGGTCGACTGGCATTTCCAGAGAGCAGCAGGTTGGGGGCCGGTCGAGTATCGTCGACTCCCGGTCGACTGATACGCATATGCACAAATGTGCATGTCGGTCGAGTGCCGGTCGACTGCCGGTCGACCGGCACTGTGAATTTCTGAAAAATCAGAATTCACAGACCTGGGCAATTTTGGGTTTGGTTTTGGGTCTTGGATAAAATGTTTTGGTCTTGAAAAATCATAGAGTATGAGCATGTGTCATACTACTATCAAGGTAAAATACTTGGTAAAAATTCTTTTGATAAAAACTTGATTTTCAATGAAAATGTTTTCCCAAAAATAGTCTCTCTAAAATCGTATTTCCAAAATAGATATTTTCAACTAAACTGAGTTTGGAAATAGAAATGGAAAGTATTTTGAAGCCATAAGTCACTCTAGAAAATGTGTGTGTGTAATATCCCATATTTCTACTTCTACTATTTAGTTTTGACAAAATATTCTAAAATGAAAAATAAATAAAATACAAGTCTTGGATTCTTTAGCAAGTCTTGATCTTCTTCTTGAACTTTCTTCAACGCAAATTCCGAAGCTTCCTATGTGCTTTAGCTTGGGAATGCAAATGTTGGGGCGAACTCCAATTTGTGAGTTTTTAGCGGAGTTGTCAAAATCTGTTTCTTGAACCTGAAATACTTTAAAATCAAGATTATTAAATACATAACTAAATATGTTTTGCTATCATCAAAATAACCGGGATAATGGCCTTTGAGCCAACACACCTTTTAGTATTCAGATCATAACGTTTGCTACGAAGATTCAAATCTGATGATTTAAGATGCTACAGAAAGAACACTTGAAGGACTACAATTTTTATGTTATCACTCTGTCTAATTCAGTCTTCTGATGAGTTATATTCAGCAAACAACACGTCAACTGCTGCAGGACTGAATTCCTTGTGAATTAGGAAAACTTCTAATTTGTATCCTATTGTGATTAGTTTTGAGGCCTATTTAAAGAGTTGAAATATCTTATTATCAAATATATCCATATCAAATATCATAACTTAGAATTTTTCTTTAGTCTCTTCTTCAAATTTCTTTTGTATTTTTTAGATTTTAGTTCTACTTCTAATTCAAGATTTGTGCGAAGGAGAAGCCATTATAATTCGAGGTGACAGATCAATATAGGTGCTTTCGTCTTTTCATATCTCTTTTGTTATTTTCTTATTTTTTTGCTTTATTTATTTCTTGCTTTCTTTATCATGAGTAGCTAGATTTTCTCATGGCTTGCTAAGACATCACTAACAATCACATCTAATGTCTAGTAGATAACCAGATTAGATCATATGCATGCCTACTATAATTTTTATTCTTGAAGACTCATTGGGATAAGCAACTAGGTCAAATATTGGTAATACTTAACTATTTTTCTTAATCTATGCTTGATGAAAATCTTGATATTTTAATGTTAAATGTTTATTAATGTTATTTCAAATAGGGTTAAGATTTGTAAAATACTTTCTAATGATTTTTTCTTACTTATACTTGATTGAAACCTTGATATTGTAACGTTAAAACTTGGATGGTGTTATTTCAAATCTAACCTAGTTTTATTCTATGTATCTTACTTGATTTTGTGGTAGAATATCATGTTTAGGATTTGAAGTGAAGTAATTATCTAATCTAGTATTTGCATGTGTGGTGGTTGATTATTAGTAAGCCGTGAACTTTTCTTTTAGATTAAATCTTTATCCACAGACATCTATCCCCTATTTTCACGTTCTTTAAACAGAGAAGATAATAAGAAGACAATATTATCGAAAGTTTCTATCGCATCTCTCCCTGAGGTTCGACCCGTTTGCTATTACTACAGCAGTTAAATTGCAAAGATTCAGAGTTAAAACCATCACATATACTTTTTATATTCTCTGTACTCCGTTTTGCGCAATCAAATTTTGGCACGTTGGCGGGAAGGGAATGATATACATATTTTCTAACTAAATTTCTCTCCGTTTGTTTGAAAATTGTATTAAAAAAAATTTCCCTATGGCCTATCTAAATCATTTGGTTAAAATTCATTTGATAGGTCAAAATCACTTTCCAATAACCATCTTCATACATCCTTTTTCCAAACCTATAGAAGAACAATCTGATTGGGGAAAAATGATAAAAATTTAGGAGATCTCAAGTGACGAATTCATAAAGTGAAAGACTCTTGATCCATTCAAAGGTCTCAAGCCCTAAATCCATACATGATTCAAAACTAAAATGATTACATCCATTATCTCGATAGGTTAGAAGCACAACTGGATAGTTTGGAAAATATTGAAAATGTTAGGATTGAGAAAACTCTACCTAGCACCTTTTTGACCATTTT
>JAVJIF010011088.1:0-119278 GCA_038442645.1 Agave tequilana | reverse complement strand
CGGGCCTTGGCATCCTTCTTCATCATGAGGTACCTAAGCGCAGAATGATCGGTGAAAATGATGGTTTTGGACCCTAGTAGGTAGGGATGAAATTTCTCTAAAGCAAACACTACTGCCAAGAATTCCTTCTCAGTCATAGTGTAGTTCAATTGAGCATCATTGAGAGTCCTACTAGAATAGTAAATCACATGCTGCTTGTTATCAATGCGTTGTCCTAGGACAGCGCCTATGGTAAAATCTGAAGCATCGCACATGATTTCGAATAGCTTAGACCAATCCGGTGCAGATATGATTGGTGTAGAAATAAGCTCTCTCTTAAGTTTCTCCAAGAGTTTATGCATTCAGCATCGAAAGTGTAGGACACATCCTTAGCTAACAGATTAGTCAAGGGCCTAGCAATTTTGCTAAAATCCTTGATAAATTTTCGGTAGAAACCAGCGTGTCTTAAGAAGGATCTAATGTCCTTAACGCATTGGGCATGGGAAGCTTAGCAATAACCTCGATTTTGGCTCTATCCACTTCAATTCCTTTCTTGGAGATTTCAGACCCAAGACAATTTCATGTTTTACCATGAAGTGGCATTTCTCCCAGTTCAGTGTCAGATTTTTCTCAGCACAACGTTGGAGGACGAGTTCTAAATAGTGGAGACATTGAGTGAATGAATCTCCCTAGATGGAGAAATCATCAATAAAGATCTCTAAGAATCGTTTTACCATATCAGAGAAAAGACTCAACATGCAACGTTGAAATGTTGATGGGGCATTGCATAAGACGAAGGGCATTTGACGATAAGCAAATGTCCCAAATGGACATGTAAACGTAGTGTTTTCTTGGTCCTCAGGAGCGATAGGGATATGGTTATACCCTGAGTAACCGTCCAAGAAACAGTAATACTCGTGACCCACCAAACGTTCAAGCATTTGATCAATAAAGGGAAGTGGAAAATGGTCCTTACGAGTTGCAGCATTCAGCTTCCTATAGTCGATGCAAACTTGGATCTTCGTGGGAAGTCGAGTTTGAACCAACTCTTTGTTTTCATTTTCCACTACGGTGAAACCAGATTTCTTTGGAACCGCGTGGACAGGACTGACCCATTGGCTATCAAAATGGGTTAAATTATCCCATTTTCTAAGAGTTTTATGATTTCAGCATGAACAGCCTCTTGCATTATAGGGTTTAACCTACACTGCGGGTCTCTCTTTGGTGTGGTGTCTTCATTGAGATGAATGCGATGTTGAACGATGGTCGGACTTAATCCCTTGATATCGGTCATAGTCCACCCAATGGCTTCCCTATGTTTTCTTAGAATAGCTTTCAGATCTTCTTCTTCCCCGTCATTTAAATGGAAGGCAATGATGACAGGAAAGGTCTCTTGTTCGCCTAGATAGGCATACTTGAGATGCGCAGGTAAGGCTTTCAATTCTAAGGAAGAGGAAGGCTCACTAGAAGGACTAGTCAAATCTGTTGGCTCCATTGTTGGTGACATAGGGTTTGAGGTCCAATTCATAGCAGAATTTACAACTTGATCATGATTAAAGTCGTCAGACTCTAACACGAAGTCACGCTCTGTTTCTAAATCCAATTCTTCCCCATGTTCACTTGTCAAGTTCTCAATTAGGATGACTTCAAATGTTTGGTCCTCGATATCGCGGGATTGTTTTCCTAGATTGAAGACATTGACTTCTCTAGTCATATCCCCAAAGGTTAACCTTATCGACCCATTCCTACAATTGATGATGGCATTGGCAGTAGCAAGTAATGGTCGCCCTAGGATAAGAGGAGTTTGAGCCCTATGATTAGAGTTGGACATATGTTGTGTCTCCAGAACTATGAAATTGACAGGGTAAATGAACTCTCCTACCCGGATCAGGACATCATTAATCTCCCCTTTTAGAACTTTAACAGAACGGTCAGCCAGTTGGATGGTGACTCGAGTTGAACTAAGATCGCCCAACCCGAGTTGTTGATAAACTGAGAATGGAAGCAAGTTGATACTTGCCCCCAAGTCAAGAAGTGCACGACTAATCTCGGCTGGTCCTATTGTGCAGGCAATGGTGGGACTACCTGGATCCTTGTACTTGACAGGGATCGGACCCGATAATGACTCACTAATCTTGGTGCACATGTCCTTAAGAAACTTGGCATAGGAAGGAACTTGTTGGATGGCATCAAGAAGTGGCACATTTATCTTCACTTGGTTAAAAATCTCAATTATCTAGTCCTTGTGAGGATTTTGCTTGTTGTTTTTCAGCCTATTAGAAAATGGTACTATAGGCTGGTGCACCTGGCTGGCTGACTTGTCTTTTTCAGATTCGTCAGAATTGGAAGAATTGGATTAGATGAGGTGGAAGCTTGGTTGTGGTTGTGCTGCATGGGATTGATTTGTATTGACACTTGGTTATCAACTCTCTTTCCTGACCTCAATGTATGAACAACATTACATTGATTGAATGAATGATCCTCAGTCAAATGAGCTTGTTGAGAATTCCTCGGATTGGTGACTGGCAGACTAGGCAGGGTACCCTTTTGTCTCTCATTCTGTGGAGTGGCTAGTTGACTCATTTGAACCTCTAACTTCTGGATAGTTTGCATGAGATAATCTTGGTTTTTCATATATCTCTCTATGTTTCTTTCAAAGTCGGTCATTCTCCTTTCTAATTGAGGATTCTGGAAGGAGGATTGTGGAGCTTGGTTGGGAAAGTTCTTTTGATAATTCGAAAAGTTTGGTGGATGGTTGGGAGAATTATTATGAAAATTGGAGAAATTGGGTTGATGATTGGAAGAATTATTACCATGATGGAAGTGGCTAGCATGATTTGATCGTGAATGGTCAAAGTTATTTTTGCTCTATGAGAAATTAGGGTGATTTCTCCAGCCAGGATTGTACATGGGTGCGTAAGGGTTATTGTTCGGCCTTGAAAGGCCGCATTCATCGGTTCATGGTAGGGTTGCTGTGCCTGAAACACAGGGCACTCCCCGAACGCATGATTCATGGCTTGACAGTAAGTGCAGCCCGGGGTTGAAAATTGGTTCGGGCTGACTTGATTGACTGGACTTGATTCTTTCATTTCTAGAGCTTCCAGTCTTCTAGCCAGGTTAGCTAACTTAGCCTCATTAGCGATGGAAGATTCGATAGAATGGAGACCTCTTTTTGAAGAGATGGAGTTAGGATTCCTAGAGGTCTCACTAGCAGATTCCCATTGGATGGTCTTTTCAGCAAGATTTTCATACAAATCCCATCCTTCATCTTCATCTTTCTGCAAGAAACCCCTTTGGCACATACTTTCTAAGAGGGTTTTGGTGGAATAATCTACACCGTCATAAATGTTGGCCCAAGAGGTTACACTCTCCAATTGTTTTGTGTTTTGATGATGACAAACTAAATTAGAGCTATTTGGTACTAACAAGTTTGTTAAGATGAGTTTCAGGTTTTGTACCATGTTTAGAGACCATTTGCTTAGCTATTGCAAGAATTTCTAAGTTCCACCAAGCAAGGAAGGCAAATTGCACATCAAGGAAGGATCATAGAAGAGAAGGCACTAGCAAGGCATTGGATGGCTCAAAGACTTGAAGATAGCTCAAGAAGTCTTCATGTAATTTGTTTTTCAGTTTATAGTATGTTAAAGAATAGTGGATAGGTTTGAAGCTCTATCACACACGTTTTTGCGCACATGCTCATTCCAAAATAATTTCTCATAAATTATACAAAAATATTTTGCATACAAGTTTTTGCCTACAAATACATCTTTATATTTTATACTATTCCCTGTTCAAAAGTATTTGTGTTAAAATCAAAATCCTCTTTGTTTTCTTTCTTAAAATTGATTTTAGACCTGATCCGGTCGACCGGGACAGTCGACCGAGTCTGTGTCTGTCTGGTCCGGTCGACCGGACCAGTCGACCGCAGTCCTGGCAGAGGCACGTATCAGTGTGCACGTCTGCCGGTCGACCGGGGCGGTCGACCGAGACTATTGCTTTTGCTCACAGGTTTTATCGGTCGACCAGGTCGGTCGACCGCTGGCCTATAACGGTCAAATTTTTGATCTACCGGTCGACCGGCCCAGTCGACCGATCTGACCGTTTGAACAGTAACGGGCAGATTTTTAAGAGCTGTTTATTTTTGTCTTTTGTGTTTAAAATTCGTTTAAAGATATATTTTGATCTAATTACCTCTTAAACATCAGTAATTATGTTTTATCCCTAAACCCTAGCCCTCTCCTATAAATAGGGGTGTTTGGGGAGAAATTGGCAACAACAATTATTGCTAAAAATTCAAAAGTTTAAGGCTTTCAAAGTTCTTGGTTTTTTTGCTAAATTCTCTCATTTTCTGAAGGGTTTTTCAAAAGTTTTTCTCTGATTTCAATTTCTTTTCCTTACACACAAAAGAGCTTCAATTCTACTCATTATTCTCTAAGGATCTTTGTAAGGGAAGAGATTTTTGAAAGAGAGAGTTTGTGGTCTTGTGACTACTCAGATATTCTTGTGATTGTAATTGAGGAGTTGGGTACTCCGGTTGTAATTGTTCTTTGTGATAGTGGAAGTAGCTAGAATCCTTCTGGGGAAGGCGGGGAGTAGAGCTGGGTGCTCGAACCTCGATAACATATCCTTGTGTTTGCGATTGGTTTACTTTCTTGCACTCTTTTACTATACTTGCTCTTATTCTTGCTCATCATAATCATTGTCATATTTACTTGCTTGCATTCATCTTGTGAAACTTGATTGTTGTAGCTTTAAATTTTTAATTTGCCCCGTGATTAGCATTGTCACCTATTCACCCCCCCTCTAGGTGACTTTTCAATTGGTATCAGAGCTTGGACTCTAGGTTTGGCTTAACATCCATAGAGAGATCCTTAAAATTTTGCAAATCAACATTTTCATTCATTCATTCATCACTAGTAAACATGGCCGACAACATTAAATCCCCACCTAAATTTGATGGCCTCAATTTCCCAATTTGGAAGGTTAGGATGACTATATTTTTGCAATCTTTGGGTAGCTTAGTAGCCAAGTCCTTGACCAAACCCTATGAAGCACCCGATGGTGATGAGAGCACTTGGACCGACCTTGACTTTAAATTATATGAGGCTAACTCCAAGGCCCAAAACTCCCTATTAACCGCCTTGAATGAGGATGACCTTACACGGGTAATTCATTGCCAATCCGCCTATGAGATTTGGCAACACTTATTGGTCACACACGAGGGGACTTCACAAGTCAAGAGAGTTAAGATAGATCTCTTGAGGTCCCAATATGAGTCATTTAAAATGCTTGATGATGAGTCTATTGATAGTATGGCTACAAGGTTTACTAAAATCACTAATGGTCTTTCTTCCTTAGGTGATGACATCTCCAACGATCAAAAGGTGCGGAAAGTAATTCGGGCTCTTCCTTCATCATGGGAGATCAAGGCCACCACCTTGAAGGAGTTGAACGACAAGGACGAGATGGACCTCATTAGTCTCATTGGGAACCTAAAGACCCATGAGATGGAGAAGAAGGCAAGAGAAGAGGCTACTACTTCAAAGAAGAAATCCATAGCCTTCAAGACTTCATCCACCAATGATGACGATGAAGATGACGAAGAAGAAGATGAGGAGCTAACTCTACTTGTGCGGAATGTCAAGAGGTTGTACCGAAAGAACTAGTTCAACTTCCGGAGAAAATTTGAAGGCAAAGAGGAGCGGAAGATCATATGCTACAATTGCCGCAAACCCGGACATATCATGGCGGATTGTCCGGAGTTCAAGAAGAAAATGACTTCCTCCTTCAAGCCAAAGAAGCCGGAGGAAAAGAAAGCTTACAAAGCAACATGGAATTCGGAAAGCGAGTCCGAAGAGGAGGTGGATCAAGCTAATATGTGTTTCATGGCAAACACACCCAAGGTAACCCCTCAATCCCTTGATGATGAAGATGATGATGTAAGTAAGGAAGTTCTAGTGCATGCTTTTGTAGAACTTTCTGAAACTTATGATAACAAGAAAATTGAATGCATAAAATTACAAAAAGAAGTTGCTTTTCTTAAGAATCAACTTGCCATTGTTTCTAAAGAAAAAGATGATATTTCTTCTAATTTCATTTCCATGCAAAAAGAATTTGTGCCTACAAGAGTACTTGTAAGGCAAAATCTCCTGTTATTGATGAAAAAGAAATTTCTTCTTTTAAATCCAAAATGAATGATTTTGAAAAAGTTTTAAAAGATTGTGCCTTTAATACTAAGAAACTTGAAGAAAATTTTCTAAAAAGCACACATCTCATGCTAAGATTCCTCATGCTCACACTACACCTAACACGTCACATGTTCATGCTCACAATGCCCATGCTCACAAATCACACACTCATTATGCTTTTAAATATGGTAGAGTATATAGATGCACATATTGTGGTAAAAATGGACATTTAGCTAAGTTTTGCTATGATCAACTAAATAGAACAAATAATCTTGTTTGGGTTCATGACACTAACCCTAGAGGACCCAAGAAAATGTGGGTACCAAAATCAAGTCTTAAATTGTTTGATGTAGGTACACACCAAAGCTCCAAGACGTAGGGAGCGGTGGTACCTTGATAGTGGTTGTTCAAGACACATGACATGGGACATCAACAACTTCACAACCCTATCAAGGTACATGGAAGGTGGCACCGTCACCTTCGGGGATGACTCCAAAGGAACTATCATCGGTATAGGTAACATTCAAATTGGTGCATCTCCTATTATTGAGAATGTTGTTTTAGTAGATGGTTTAAAACATAATTTGCTTAGCTTTAGTCAACTTTGTGATCGTGGACTTAAAGTTGTTTTTGATGATACTTCTTGTAAGATTTTTGATGTTAAATCCGATGTTTGTATTCTCACCGGTTTTCGTGATAATAATGTTTATATTATTGACATGCTTAATTTAGATTGTTCTACTAAGTGCTTAAATGCTTTTGATGAAAATTCTTGGCTTTGGCATAGAAGATTAGGACATGCATCTTTTGACCATATTTCTAGGATTAATTCAAAGGAATTGGTGAAGGGTATACCTTGCTTGGATTTTGAGAAAGACCGCATTTGTAGTGCGTGCCAACTTGGGAAACAAACCAAGTCTTCCTTTAAACCAATCAAGGATATCATGTCAACTAGGCCTTTAGAATTAATTCATATGGATCTTTTTGGACCAACTAAAACTAAGAGTTTAAATGGAAGTAGATTTGCATTTGTTTTAGTTGATGATTTCTCCCGTTTTACTTGGGTTTTCTTTTACAAAATAAAGATCAAACTTTTTCTCATTTTAAAATTTTTCGAAAAAGAGTTGAAAAAGAAAAGGGTTTTCCGATTTTGAGAATAAGGAGTGATAGAGGTGGTGAGTTTGTTAACCAACTCTTCATGACTTATTGTGATGAAAAGGGAATTAAGCATGAAATGTCTTGTCCTAGAACTCCACAACAAAATGGAGTTGTAGAAAGAAAAAATAGAACACTTCAAGAGATGGCTAGGACAATGATAAGTGAATATGACCTCCCTCAATATTTATGGGCCGAGGCCGTAAACACCGCATGCTATATATCAAATCGTATTTATTTGTGCAAAAATTCTTCAAAAACATCATTTGAAATGTATCATTCTAGAAAACCAAATGTTGCATATTTTAAAGTTTTTGGATGCAAGTGTTTTGTTTTGAATACTAAGGATAATTTGGGTAAATTTGATGCTAAGGCTTATGAGGCTATCTTTGTTGGATATTCCTCTACTAGCAAAGCATATAGAGTTTTCATTAGATCTTCTCAAACCATTGAAGAATCCATGCATGTTAAGTTTGAAGAATCTAATGTGTTTGTTGAGAATGTTGTAGAGTTTGAACCATTAGGTGAAGACATGGAGAGACTATCCTTGAAGGACTCACCCGCTCAAGAAGAAAAGCTAGATCCTATTGGTGAAGTTCAAGAGGATAAGGAGGAAAGCACTCAACCGCTTCCTAAAGCTTGGAGATACGCTACAAATCATCCTAAGGAGCTCATCTTGGGTGATGCATCTAAAGGAGTCACAACGCGCTCCAAACTCCATGACATATGTGGTAACTTTGCTTTTATTTCTCATTTTGAACCCAAAGGCATTCTCGAAGCCGAGACGGACCCATATTGGTTGCTTGCCATGCAAGAGGAACTCAATCAATTTGAGCGCAACCAAGTTTGGCACCTTGTTCCTAAGCCCCACGATAGACCAATAATTGGTACTAAGTGGATCTTTAGAAACAAGATGGATGAGTCCGGAAATGTCATTAGGAATAAAGCTAGGTTAGTGGCCCAAGGTTACACTCAAGTTGAGGGAATTGACTTTGAGGAGACCTTTGCACCCGTAGCACGGCTTGAAGCCATACGGATGACACTAGCTTTTGCATGTTTTAAAAATTTTAAACTTTTTCAAATGGATGTAAAAAGTGCATTTTTAAATGGTTTTATTAATGAAGAAGTTTATGTTGCTCAACCTCCCGGATTTATTGATCATGTTCATCCCGATTTTGTTTTTAAACTTGATAAAGCTTTGTATGGATTGAAACAAGCTCCAAGAGCTTAGTATGAAAGGCTTTCTAGTTTTCTCATTTCAAATGATTTTATTAAAGGCAAAGTAGACACAACTCTTTTTACTAAGCATGTTGATAATGATATTTTAATTGTGCAAATTTATGTTGATGATATAATTTTTGGATCTACTAATGAGCTTTTATGCAAGGATTTTGAGAAGGTAATGCAACTAGAATTTGAAATGTCTTCCATGGGTGAGCTAAATTTCTTCCTTGGACTCCAAATCAAGCAATTGCAAGACGGAACCTTCATTAACCAAGCCAAGTACGCAAAGGAGCTAGTAAAGAAGTTTGGGCTTGAAGGATCAAAGGCTTGCAACACTCCAATGGCAACTACAACCAAGCTTGATAAGGACGAACAAGGTAAAAATGTTGATATTAAATTATATAGAAGCATGATAGGAAGTCTTTTATATTTGACGTCAAGTAGGCCGGATATCATGTTTAGTGTGTGTCTTTGTGCTAGATTTCAATCGTGTCCTAAAGAGTATCATCTTATTGCGGTAAAACGCATTATTCGTTATATTAAGGGCACTATTGGAATGGGTCTTTGGTATCCAAAAACTATAGATTTTTCAATGACTAGTTATTCGGATGCCGACTATGCGGGTTGTAGAGTAGATAGAAAGAGTACTAGTGGGACATGTCAATTTCTTGGTAATTGTCTTGTTTCATGGTCCTCTAGGAAACAAAATTCCGTAGCTCTCTCAACCGCCGAGGCGGAGTATGTTGCCGCGGGGGCTTGTTGTGCACAAGTCCTTTGGATGAAACATACTCTCCTTGATTTTGATTTGCACTTTGATCATATAAAATATTTTGTGATAATACTAGTACTATACACATGACCAAAAATGCAAATCAACATAGTAAGACCAAGCACATTGAGATTAGATATCACTTTCTTAGAGATCATTTTGAGAAAGGTGATATAGATATTGATTATTTTTCCACAGATTTACAACTAGCCGATATTTTCACTAAACCCCTTGATTTTGCTAGATTTTCGTTTATTTGTGGAGAACTTAATGTTTGTATTATTGAATAGACATGTTTTTCATAACCCTTTTTGATGTATGACAAAAAGGGGAGAATAAGTTTACATGACAAAAATAAGTTCATTTGGTCTTGGTTCCATATGAATTTATATGCTTTAAATTTTAAAGATTTGTTTTATGAGTTTTATGTTTATGTATGTATGAGTTTTTGAATTCATGTATTTTGAGAATTCTTGTGTTTTAGTTTTGTGTTTTAGTTGTTTTGGTATTTTTGGTATCAAGAGCAATTTTTGTGTTTTATATTAGTTTCAATAATTGGTGCATCATTTCAATTATTGGTATCTAGAGCATATTCTTGTGTTTTATGTATAGCATAATTTGAGGGGGAGTTTTCTCCTCCCTACATTTTTGTCAATAGCCTATTTGTTTTGTCATCATCAAAAAGGGGGAGATTGTTGGCCCAAGAGGTTACACTCTCCAATTGTTTTGTGTTTTGATGATGACAAACCAAATTAGAGCTATTTGGTACTAACAAGTTTGTTAAGATGAGTTTCAGGTTTTGTACCATGTTTAGAGACCATTTGCTTAGCTATTGCAAGAACTTCTAAGTTCCACCAAGCAAGGAAGGCAAATTGCACATCAAGGAAGGATCATAGAAGAGAAGGCACTAGCAAGGCATTGGATGGCTCAAAGACTTGAAGATAGCTCAAGAAGTCTTCATGTAATTTGTTTTTCAGTTTATAGTATGTTAAAGAATAGTGGATAGGTTTGAAGCTCTATCACACACGTTTTTGCGCACATGCTCATTCCAAAATAATTTCTCATAAATTATACAAAAATATTTTGCATACAAGTTTTTGCCTACAAATACATCTTTATATTTTATACTATTCCCTGTTCAAAAGTATTTGTGTTAAAATCAAAATCCTCTTTGTTTTCTTTCTTAAAATTGATTTTTGACCTGATCCGGTCGACCGGGACAGTCGACCGAGTCTGTGTCTGTCTGGTTCGATCGACCGGACCAGTCGACCGCAGTCCTGGCAGAGGCACGTATCAGTGTGCACGTCTGCCGGTCGACCGGGGCGGTCGACCGAGACTATTGCTTTTGCTCACAGGTTTTATCGGTCGACCGGGTCGGTCGACCGCTGGCCTATAACGGTCAAATTTTTAATCTACCGGTCGACCGGCCCAGTCGACCGATCTGACCGTTTGAACAGTAACGGGCAGATTTTTAAGAGCTGTTTATTGTTGTCTTTTGTGTTTAAAAATTCGTTTAAAGATATATTTTGATCTAATTACCTCCTAAACATCAGTAATTATGTTTTATCCCTAAACCCTAGCCCTCTCCTATAAATAGGGGTGTTTGGGGAGAAATAGGCAACAACAATTATTGCTAAAAATTCAAAAGTTTAAGGCTTTCAAAGTTCTTGGTTTTTTTGCTAAATTCTCTTATTTTCTGAAGGGTTTTTCAAAAGTTTTTCTCTGATTTTAATTTCTTTTCCTTACACACAAAAGAGCTTCAATTCTACTCATTATTCTCTAAGGACCTTTGTAAGGGAAGAGATTTTTGAAAGAGAGAGTTTGTGGTCTTGTGACTACTCAGATATTCTTATGATTGTAATTGAGAAGTTGGGTACTCCGGTTGTAATTGTTCTTTGTGATAGTGGAAGTAGCTAGAATCCTTCTGGGGAAGGCGGGGAGTAGAGCTGGGTGCTCGAACCTCGATAACATATCCTTGTGTTTGCGATTGGTTTACTTTCTTGCACTCTTTTACTATACTTGCTCTTATTCTTGCTCATCATAATCATTGTCATATTTACTTGCTTGCATTCATCTTGTGAAACTTGATTGTTGTAGCTTTAAATTTTTAATTTGCCCCGTGATTAGCATTGTCACCTATTCACCCCCCCCTCTAGGTGACTTTTCAATAAAGAATTTGGCACTGTCGCCATTTCTCTATTCCATGATGTGGACATTGGACAAGGAGGTATTAAAGCGTTCAAAGTACCTCCAGAACGGTTCACTAGGTTCTTTCTTGAATTGCATGATCGTCTTCGTAATGAGAGCGATTTTATGGATTGGATAGAATTTCTTCAAGAAGACCTTGATGAAACCATCTCAGGATGTGATAGAACCGGCCGCTAAGCTGTAGAGCCACTTCTTTGCTAGGTCCTTAAGGGCGAAAGGGACAAATCTCAACCTAATAGCATCGTCTACAAGGTGTGAGATTATCATCATTAGACATACTTCCTCAAATTCTCTGATGAAGAAGTAAGCATCTTCGGACTCTAGGCCACGAAACTTGGGGAGTGTGTTGATGAATTGAGGCTTGAGCTCAAAATTGTATTCACCAACCGATGGAAGTAGAATGCAAGATGGAAGTGAGGTTCTAATGGGGTAGAACCTATCCTGCAGTGATGTTGATTGAGCCATTACCGGATCTAGTCTTGGTTCAAACTTGGGTGGTGATGTGTTTCTAGTCAACCTAGATGAATTAGGGTCTCTCGACCACACTTGCATACACAAACACAATCACAATCACAAACAAGTTCAACCAACAGTCAACAATAGAAATCAACCAAGCCTAGTCTAAGGTAACCTCGACCTAGACAACTTCTAACTGATTGATTGTCCACAGGAGGTAGAATGTAGACTTTGACCGCAAGCTAATCAGCCAGGTCAGGGCAAGATTAGTGGGAGGTTATCCGTCAAAGACGTTCCTTAATTAAGTAACCACCGATCTTCAGGCTTTCGGCCCTCAATCCCCTTCCTAAACACTGATTTGGCAGGAGTCAATTTCCACACCTTCCCTCTTTAGGATAATCTCCTAGTGAGTTCGAGATGTCCCTAAGGCCAACGTCTATCAGATTTTACTTAGGCTTAGATTTGTGAGTGCTTGGAATCTGATTTTTGGGCTAAGGAAGGGTGATTAAATCCCCACCTTATCTTGTTATTGGGTGTTGCCCTTAAAATCAATTTTGTGCAAGTGTACAAGATAAACAAGATTCACTCAAAGCGATATAAATCAACCAAGAAATGAGTCCTATTCTGAATGCAATGCCTACGTACCTTGCTTCAGCACTCTGATTGCTAATAAAAGGAACAATCAAAGAGTTTAAGAGTTTGCCGTGTAGCTTGTGGCTAACGGGTCGTGTCCACGAGGAGGAATGCGATGGAAGCATTTCGGTGAATTGATTAAAAACAAAGAATTGTGTTTGTTTTTTTTTATGGAAAAGAGACTGGAAAAAAGAGATGATTAAAAGAGAAATTGCAACTTTTAGGAAAGGTTTTGGAGAAGGTGATTTAGAAAGCTTGAGAGTTGTTTTGTTGTTTTATAATAAGAAAGCAAATCTGGGCTCACTATCTCACTACTCAATTGTTCATTCTTCCATTAAAATATCAAGTGCCTCAAAGTGATCATTTGCAAAACTTAAAGTTAATTTTTAGAAAGCTTTAAGCAAAGTACATAAGATGGTTAGAAGAGTGTAGTCTTTTCTTCGAGAAATCGTTAGAATTTGAATATTAAATCATCAAGCGCGAAGAACCAAGAATGAAGTAAAAACAATTCAAAAGATTTTCATGAAAGAAGTGAGAGTTTAACAATCCAAACCCATCCTCACGTGCCTTCAAGAACACTTTCAAAAGAAAGGCTTTTAAATGAGGCATGCATGTGATTCATTGGGTCTGTTTCTTTTAAAAACAGAAGAGAAGAAGAACAAGAGAGAGTTATGATAGATAGCCCAGAAAACCGTTTAGTTACTCATAGAAAACAATAAAGAAGAAAGCATAGAAATAATGCAAACCATACCTACTGCAAGTGGAAGAAAACTTGGCTCGACTTTTGTATTGACGTCACTTCAATCTTCAAGTACAAGCACTCAATTCCTCTTTCTCACAAGTTTTGAAACTGGACTACAAAGTAAATAACAAGATTACAACTTCTGTGCTAGCTAACAAAGAGCCTAAATCCTAAGAAAATAAACACAAAACTTAATCCTAGTCTTTGCTGCATTTTTCTTTGCTGAAACCCATATTTATAGCCAAAAACCAAACGAGGAGGCCCGGGAAGATTGGGGGAGCAAACGCTCCCCCAACAAACTCCAACAAGCTGCGAAAACGCGGCTTGGGCCGCGTTTCCGCGGCCCTGGTGTGGCCAGGTGGCCACACCAAAAGGGGGAGATCTCTGGTTTGGTGTTTGGCCCGTATCTTCTACTGGTTTTCTGTTTCTCTGTTTCTGCTCAAACGTTGACGAAACAGCCTTTGATTGTGTGGCTCCAATCGCTCGATTTAGGGAGGATTCTTCTCAACCTCTTGATATGCCAAGATTTAGCCCTGATTCTTCATCTCGAATTTATTCTGAATTAATTCAGAATTTGGTGGGCTTTTGGGCTTGTTTCTCTTTTCTTTCTTTAAGCACTTGGGCCTACATTTAGCAAAGAAAAAGAAAACTTATTAATTGGATTTATTAGCTAAAAATCATGGTAAGGTGACAATGAAATGTAATATATGTGACTAATCACACCCCCACACTTATCTTTTGCCCGCCCTCGAGCAAAACATCAGACTAACTCTAATCAATTATTAGACCACTTTCGCAGGTCACTCGGTTGCACTGAGCATGTGCAACAAGCTGTTAAACCTCTAGGTTACCCCTAGAGGATGAGTTTTATCTCGTGACGGTTTTCAGTGTATTGCACCCACAAAATCCAAAAAGAAAGAGAAAGAAGTTAGTATTTTTGAAAAGCATTTTGAAAAGAGAAAATATTTGAAGTATATTTGTAAGGCTTTAAGTAATCTATAAGTTATAGGAATATCAAATTTTTCATTCCTAAACTTAGTCTCTATTCAAAAACATGTCATCAATTAAAGTAAGGCGTCAAATTGTACTTCTCATTTAGGCTATTAATTTACCCTGAGTCATATGCACCATCGTGACTGTGAAGTTGACTAAGGGTTCTTTAACATTAACTCCTATGCCATATATTTATTTATTTTTGGTGAAATTTATTCCTCAATTTCATTAGGCTTTCTAATCTGCCCATGTAATGAGCATTCAGTCGGTGACATCCAAAACGGACAGTTTTAGGGCACCAGGTAAGAAAATACCCCTAAGGACTTAAACACTCGAGCAGATAAGGCCACGAAATCAAGGTTTTTATTTATACGATGTACCTTTTTTAGGCGTGAATACTTATGCTTCATGAGGCATAAATACCCAGCTTAATCAGAGGATTTATATACATATATTTTTTTAAACTTATCTAATTATCTTTTGCATAAATACTAAGGCTTGCTTAGGCCAAAGCACCTAGCTAATCAATAATTAGACTTATTTTTTTTCTTTTTCATAATATATTTTTTTGGTAAGGCATAAGAGTCTCTGTTTTTAAACCCTTAGTGTGCAAGTGTATTTAGTGTGCATATGTCATCGAGGTAAATATCAAGATTAAATTACTTTCACAAATTTTCTTCCTGACCCTAAAAATCAAATAAGTTATCTTATTTTGACCAAGTGTAAGAAATCCTAATTATGATTCTCCTATTCCTTAAAATTGACTTAATTTCTCACAAAAATATATCAAAATATTGTTCTAACCCTTCAAAAAGTTTTTTTTTTAAATCAGTCATGTTAGAACCCTCCCCCACACTTATCTCATGCATTGTCCCCAATGTATGAAAGAAATGTATAAGTGCATGAAATAAAAATGGAAAGGAGGAAAGTTACTGATACACTGGGTCAAAAAGACCCATAGCCATTTCATTTACCGGCACCGATTCCAAGAAAGGTTTAAGGCGTTGACCATTTACCTTAAAGTTATTTCCATTCTTGGTGTCACTGATCTCAACTGCACCGTGTGGAAACACGGTTTTTACAACGAATGGCCCAGTCCATCTCGATTTCAATTTTCCTGGAAAAAGATGAAGCCTAGAATTATAGAGTTAGACTTTTTGTCCAGGGACAAAGGTTTTTCTTATGATGTGCTTGTCATGGAAAATCATAACTCTATCTTTAGTGATCCTAGCATTTTCATAGGCTTCATTTCTCAGTTCCTCCAATTCGGAAATTTGTAATTTCCGAAGGTCACCGGCCTTAGTCAAGTCGAAATTCAACTGCTTGATTGCCCATAAGGCTCGGTCCTCTAACTCAACGGGCAAGTGACAAGGTTTGCCATAGACTAACCTATAGGGAGACATTCCTAGAATCATCTTAAAAGCGGTCTTGTAGGCCCATAGAGCATCTACAAGTTTGATGGACCAATCTTTCAGGTTTTGGTTCATAGTTTTCTCCAATATAAGCTTGACTTGTCTATTTGAAACCTCAACTTGCCCACTGGTTTGAGGATGATAAGGTGTGGGCAACTTGTGAGTTATGGCATACTTTCGCATAAGAGCTTCAAAAGATCTATTGCAAAAGTGAGTGCCATTATCACTGATGATAGCACGAGGGATTCCGAAGCGGGAAAAAATATTCTCTTTCAAAAACTTTATGACAACTTTGTTATCATTAGTTTTACAAGGAATGGCTTCTACCCAATTGGACACGTAATCCATAGCAACCAATATGTATTGGTTCCCAAATGAATTAGGAAATGGACCCATAAAGTCGCTGCCCCAAACATCAAAGAGTTCTATTTCTAGAATTGGGTTTAGGGGCATCATATTTCGGTTTAAAATCCTTCCTACCATTTGGCATCTAGGGCACGTCTTGCAAAATTTATAAGCATCCTTGAACAGAGTGGGCCAATAAAACCCACTTTGTAGCACTTTTTCAGCAGTCTTGCGGGGACCAAAGTGTCCACTGCATGCAAGTTCGTAACAGAAAGATAGAACACTCTTAACCTCCTCAGCGGGAATGCATCTCCTAATAATTTGGTCAGAACAGTACTTGAAAAGATACGGTTCCTCCCAAAAGAAATACCGGACTTGGGATAAGAACCCGTAAACATCATTTTTGGACCAATGAGACGGAGTTTGGTTTGTGACTAAGTAATTCACTATATCAGCAAACCAAGGTTCCCTAGAGATAGCTAAGAGATGTCATCAGGAAAATCCTCATTTATGGGTAATTCGTTGCATGGAGAATTAGGGATCCGTGAGAGGTGGTCGCAACAACATTTTCTACGCCTTTCTTATCTCGAATCTCAAGATCGAATTCTTAAAGAAGGAGGATCCAACGAATGAGTCGGGCCTTGGCATCCTTCTTCATCATGAGGTACCTAAGCGCAGAATGATCGGTGAAAATAGTGGTTTTGGACCCTAGTAGGTAGGGACGAAACTTCTCTAAGGCAAACAATACTGCCAAGAATTCCTTCTCAGTCGTAGTGTAGTTCAGTTGAGCATCATTGAGAGTCCTACTAGAGTAGTAGATCACATGCTGCTTATTATCAATGCGTTATCCTAGGACAGCGCCTATGGCAAAATCGGAAGTATCGCACATGATCTCAAGCGGCTTAGACCAATCCGGTGCAGATATGATTGGTGCGGAAATAAGCTCTCTCTTAAGCTTCTCCCAAGAATCTATGCATTCAGCATCAAAAGTGAAGGACACATCCTTAGCTAACAGATTAGTCAAGGGCCTAGCAATTTTGCAAAAACCCTTGATAAATCTTCGATAGAAACCAGCGTGTCCCAGGAAGGATCTAATGTCCTTAACGCATTTGGGCATGGGAAGCTTAGCAATAACCTCGATTTTGGCTCTATCCACTTCAATTCCTTTCTTGGAGATTTCATGACCCAAAGACAATTCCACGTTTTACCATAAAGTGGCATTTCTCCCAGTTCAGTGTCAGATTTTTCTCAGCACAACGTTGGAGGACGAGTTCTAGATGGTGGAGATATTGAGTGAATGAATCTTCGTAGATTGAGAAATCATCCATAAAGATCTCTAAGAATCGTTCTACCATATCAGAGAAAAGACTCAACATGCAACGTTGAAACATTGCTGGGGCATTGCATAAGCCGAAGGGCATTTGACGATAAGCAAATGTCCCAAATGGACATGTAAACGTAGTATTTTCTTGGTCCTCAGGAGCGATAGGGATCTGGTTATAACCCGAGTAACCGTCCAAGAAACAGTAATACTCGTGACCCGCCAAACGTTCAAGCATTTGATCAATGAAGGGAAGTGGAAAATGGTCCTTACGAGTTGCAGCATTCAGTTTCCTATAGTCGATGCAAACTCGGATCTTCGTGGAAAGTCGAGTTTGAACCAACTCTTTGTTCTCGTTTTCCACTACGGTGAAACAAGATTTCTTCAGAACCGCGTGGATAGGACTGGCCCATTGGCTATCAGAAATGGGATAAATTATCCTATTGTTTAAGAGTTTTATGTTTTCAGCATGAACAGCCTCTTGCATTATAGGGATTAACCTACGCTGCAGGTCTCTCTTAGGTGTGGCGTCTTCATTGAGATGAATTCGATGTTGAACGATGGTTGGACTTAATCCCTTGATATCAGTCATAGTCTATCCAATGGCTTCCCTATGTTTTCTTAGAACAGCTTTCAGATCTTCTTTTTCCCCATCATTTAAATGGGAGGCAATGATGACAGGAAAGGTCTCTTTTTCGCATAGATAGGCGTACTTGAGATGCGCAGATAAGGCTTTCAATTCTAAGGAAGAGGAAGGCTCACTGGTAGGACTAGTCAAATCTGTTGGCTCCAATGCTGGTGAAATAGGGTTTGAGGCCCAATTCACAGCAGAATCTATAACCTGATCAAGATTAAAGTCGTCAGACTCTAACCCGAATTCACACTCTGTTTCTAATTCCATTTCTTCCCCATGTTCACTTGTCAAGTTCTCAATTTGGTTGACTTCAAATGTTTGGTCCTCGATATCGCGGGGTTATTTTCCTAGATTGAAGACATTGACTTCTCTAGTCATGTCTCCAAAGGTTAACCTCATAGACTTATTTCTACAATTTATGATGGTATTAGCAGTAGCAAGGAATGGTAGCCCTAGGATAACAGGGTTTGGGCCCTATGATTAGAGTTGGACACAGGTTGTGTCTCCAGAACTATGAAATCGATAGGGTAAAAGAACTCTCCTACCCAGATCAGGACTTCATTAATCTCCCTTTTGGAACTTTAATAGAACGGTCAGCCAGTTGGATGGTGACTCGAGTTGGACTAAGATCGCCCAACCCGAGTTGTTGATAAACAGAGAATGGAAGCAAGTTGATACTTGCCCCCAAGTCAAGAAGTGCACGACTAATCTCGGCTTGTCCTATTGTGCAGGCAATGGTGGACTACCTGGATCCTTGTACTTGACAGGGATAGGACCCGATAATAGCTCACTAATGTTAGTGGCTAAGAAGACCTTTTTTGGAACATTGGACTTTCTCTTCTTGGTGCGCATGTCCTTAAGAAACTTGGCATAGGAAGGAACTTGTTGGATGGCATCAAGAAGTGGCACATTTATCTTTACTTGGTTAAATATCTCGATTATCTTATCCATGTGAGGATTTTGCTTGTTGTTTTTCAGCCTATTAGGAAATGGTACTATAGGCTGGTGCACCTGGCTGGCTGACTTGTCTTTTTTAGATTCGTCAGAATTGGAAGAAATTGGATTAGATAAGGTGGAAGCTTGATTGTGGTTGTGCTGAATGGGATTGATTGGTATTGACACTTGGTTATCAACTCTCTTTCCTGACCTTAATGTATGAACAACATTACATTGATTAAATGAATGATCCTCAGCCAAATGAGCTTGTTGAGAATTCCTCGGATTGGTGACTGGCTGACTAGGCCGGGTACCCTTTTGCCTCTCATTCTGTGGAGTGGCTAGTTGACTCATTTGAACCTCTAACCTCTGGATAGTTTGCATGAGAGAATCTTGGTTTTTCATATATCTCTCCATGTTTCTTTCAAAGTCGGTCATTCTCATGATGGAAGTGGCTAGCATGATTTGGAGAAGTTGGGTGGATGGTTAGGAGAATTATTATGGAAATTGGAGAAGTTGGGTTGATGATTGGAAGAATTATTACCATGATGGAAGTGGCTAGCATGATTTGATCGTGAATGGTCATTGTTGTTTTGGCTCCATGAGAAATTAGGGTGATTTCTCCAGCCGGGATTGTACGTTGGTGCGTAAGGATTGTTGTTCGGCCTTGAAAAGGCCGCATTCATCAGTTCATGGTAGGGTTGCAGAGCCTGAAACACAGGGCACACCTCGAACACATGATTCATGGCTTGACAGTAAGTGCAGCCCGGGGTTGAAAATTGGTTCGGGCTGACTTGATTGACTGGACTTGGTTCTTTCATTTCTAGAGCTTCCAGTCTTCTAGCCAGGTTAGCTAACTTAGCCTCATTAGCGATGGACAATTCGATAGAATGGAGACCTCCTTTTGAAGAGGAGTTAGGATTCTTAGAGGTCTCACTAGCAGATTCCCATTGGATGGTCTTCTCAGCTAGATTTTCATACAAATCCCATCCCTTATTTTCATCTTTCTGCAAGAAACCCTCTTGGCACATATTTTCTAAGAGGGTTTTGGTGGAATAGTCTAAACCGTCATAAAGAATTTGGCATTGTCGCCATTTCTATATTCCATGATGTGGACATTGGACAAGGAGGTTGTAAAATCACCTAGAGGGGGAGGGTGAATAGGCGATGGCTAATCTAATGGCCACTAAATGCCAAATAATGCGGAATTAAAAACTATTATGACCTAAACAAACTATTTAAACTAAACACCAT
The DNA here is from genome assembly GCA_038442645.1 of Agave tequilana. NCBI lineage: Eukaryota > Viridiplantae > Streptophyta > Magnoliopsida > Asparagales > Asparagaceae > Agave > Agave tequilana. Next base: position 99,029 of record JAVJIF010011088.1, on the reverse strand, counting down.
GTATAACACAAGAGTGTAGCCGAATTTCCCGTGAAGGGCTCTGGACTAACTCCTCAAAATTCCTCTAAATAAGAGTTGAGGTGCCGCGTTGGCTCTCTTGGTTGAATACAAGTGTTAGCAAACAATCCCATGCATTTATATCAATTAACCACAAATTTATATCATTCTTATAAAGATAAATACAAGATAAGTATGCAAGATATAAACAAGTAAGGGAGAGAGAGAAAGAGCAATCGCAAACACAAGGGATTTGTTTCGAGGTTCGAGCACCCTTGCTCTACATCCCGCCTTCGACACATGAAGGATTTCCACTATAATCGATCCCACCGGATCACTCAGTGCCGTAACACCTACAAGCTCTCGGACTCTCTAGTCCCGTACACACCGCAAGCCCCACAAGCTTGCCGAGGCCGCACCTCAAACCAAGAGTTCACACACGAACTCTAAACACCGCGAACCCGCAAGTCCGCCTCCTCAAAGTACAAGAAAGAACTCTTGGTAATCTAAACACTTTGATCACCAATAAACACTCTCACAAAAACACTCCTATAGAATGAATATGTCAATGGGTTGCTCAAGTGTTTGTGAGAAAAACAAGGATTGAAATGGTAGAGGAAAACTCAAGAAATTCACTTTGAAAACACTCTTGATAAACTCCTCTTTTGATTGAAAGTATTAGCTCTCAATTTAGTGGAGAAAACTCTTTTAATGGAGTAGGAAAAACTGGCTTAAAAATTCTCCAAAAATCTTATATAAAACAGCCCCCAAAAGCCCCTTTTTATAGAGCTAGAAAAACTAGCCGTTGGGGTCTGACAGAGCTGTCGGTCGACCGGCCGGTCGACCGCCAACGGTCAGAAATCTGACCGTTGGGGCTTCGGTCGACTGGCCCGTCGACTGAGCCTCTGGAACAGAGAACAGATTCTCTGTCGGTCGACCGCTCGGTCGACGGGGTTTTCCAGAGAGCAGAAGCTCTCTAGCGGTCGACCGGGTCGGTCGACCGGCCCTCCAGTGCACAAAGGCGTGCACGTCTGTGCACGTCAGTCGATCGCCCGATCGACCGACTTCAGACTTCGGTCGACCGGGTCGGTCGACCGGCTGAAGCCTGGAAACAGAAAACTGGGATTTAAAACTTGGTCTTTTTGGCTCAATTAAAATCCCATAAAATCACAGAAAATCTACAAAAATAGTTTTACCAATATACTTTGATAAACAAACATGCTTGCACAAAATCAAGGCATGTTACAAATGATTTGGACTATTTTTGTAACTTGGAAATTTTGGTCAAATGAAAAACAGTATTTTCCCAAACTTGATTTTTCCAAACTTCTCCAAATACAAAAACAAGATATTTAAACTCATTTGAAGCATAGAGTGTATGGATATGATCCACAACACAAACATGGTGAAATATCTATGTTTTTGACATTAAACTCTAAATATGATTTATATAGTCTTTAACCAAAACCGTATTTTTCAAAATAAAAAGTCTTTTCTAAACTGAAAATTCTTTTATAAAACTTATCAAAATCAAGAGAGTGTGTGTATGTACTTGAGCAATCCACCAACTATTCTATCCTTTACATTTTATCTAAAAACAAATCTTATAAAAACAAACCTAGACACAAGTCTTCATCTTCTTGAAGTCTTCACTTGAAGCCTTCTTGACTTGTTCCAAACTCGATCCAATGGCTCTTGGATCAAACAGTGCTAGCTCCAAAACTTTACTTTAAATCCTTTGTTGAAGCTACACACCTACTAAGATCTTGATCATGAATCTGTCACTAATTAAATACAAGATCATTAGTACTATAACTACACGAGTTGATCATCATCAAAACTAGAGTGATGGGCCTTTGGGCCAACAATCTCCCCCTTTTTGATGATGACAAAACTCATGAAGTTATATATGCATGGATTAAAGTAAAGCTTCAAGGAAGCTCCCCCTTAACTCATGCATAAAAATAAACAAATAAATATGTAATGTATGCTCATAAGCATGTATGCAAATCAAGGAGATAAACATGCACTCAAGCATAAAACAAATCAAATTCTTTTTCTCCTATTTGCAAAACAAAATATATATGCATAAACATACAAACTACTCCCCCTTTATGAATAAAGCAAGGAAAACAATGCATATATATACCAAATACTTCTCCCCCTTTTTGTCAATCATCAACAAAGGGGTTAAAGTAAAAACAAAACCAACAAATTTTTCTCTCCCTTTTTGTCCGAAACATAGAATCAATAAAGGGGTGAAATCATACAAATCAATAAAAGGTTATATGCGATATGCATTCATGAAGAGGAAGACGCTAAGTTAGCTTCCCTACATATATGCATTACATGAAGAAGAGATGACAAGCCCCAATTCACATAACACATAATTTGTAATGCATAAGAGGAGATGTGAAGCTCCCCCTACACACATGTATCACATAAAGAAGAGTTGTCAAGCTCCTCAACACAAGATACACTCAACATGAATCTATATGTAGAAGAGATGTTAAGCTCCCTTGCATATAGGCAATACAAATCAAAAATGTTTTGATTTTTCTTATTAAAAAATAAATTTTGAGATATCTTGTAAACAAAAAAATTTAAGATACCAATTGTAGTCAAATTTTATAAATTTTGAGATATCATTGTAAAAAAAATCATGTTGATACCTATTGTAAATAAACATTACAAATTTTGAGTTTTTCAAATAGGCAATACATATTGATACCAATTGTAGATGTATAACAAATTTGAAATAGAAACATATTGATATCAATTGAAAAGCCATGCATAAGCTTCATTAAAATGTCAATTGAGATACCAATTGAAAATAAAGTTTTAACTTAAGCTTAGCATAAACTTTATGCTTTAAATATATAAATCAATTGTAAAGCAAGCACATGAAAATCATATATTACCGATAAAAATTGATCTTATGGAAATAATGAAGCATACATATATAGAAAACAAAATATGAGTATATACAAAATTATCAATTTAGATGCCAATTGAAAAGATCCAATGATACCAATTAAAAATAACAATGTAAATCAAGTATATAACTCATAACCTACCACCCTTCATATGCACAAGGTAAATGATTTTCCAATAAAGCTTACAAGGCATACTCGCTCAGCCATCCGCCCATTAAGGTGTAGGAAGGGGTTTTCGAAAATAGGGTTGAAAACATTTTATAGTGAAAACCACTACCCATGAAGAATAATTAACTTGTTAAAGACAATTTTGAAAAACTAGTTAAAGATCCTTCAAAACATGAAATCAAATCATATGTTTTTCATGAATCATACCAAATACACAAAAGTTGACACTCAAAATCGATAAAGCTCAAAAATATGTTCATGAAATTAGGTCATGACAAAACAAATGAAGTGGCGAGTGTTCAATAATCATGTAAATAGAATTTTCATGAAAATAGTCAATAAGGCTCAAAACACAAGTCATTTTATTTTATCAAACTAAACATGAAAATTTATTTTTCATATTAAAAACACACTTCTAGGTATATGTATGATTCTATCCAAAGCTAACAATATGCATACATATCCCAAACATAAAAAAAAAGTCTATGATATAATTTGCATGAAGGCAAGAGACTCAAAAGGGTACACATGTATATTTATTAGATTTGAATACAAAATACATATACATGAAGCAATACATGAAAATAGGCAAAACAAGTATAAATGAGAGAATAATCAAAACTAGGCTATACATGTGCATACAGTGAGTACAAATGAACAATGAAGTGTAAACGTATATGAATCAAATGTTGCTCACTACTTGTACATGTATATATCCAAGTTTTAATAAAAACTACATTTAAACTAGTATTTACCACATGAAGCACAAAACACATAAAACATGAACATGCTAAAAATATCATGTATGAACAAGCATGTACATAAATAAAATAGGGGTTTAGAGATAGTTACCAAACAAAAGAACTATGCTCTAAAGCTCCAAAACATGGTGGTCGTCCCACCAAAACTTCCTTTATAGCGGTGCATCAAATATGTGTCCATCATGTCCATGTGCATACACCATCAAGGCACCAAATCTCTCACGTCTTGTGAGAGCCGTCACCTACATCAAATACACAAGGTGGGGACTTTGGTACCCATTTTCTTTTGGGTCCTTGGGGGTTAGCTTTGTAAGGCACCCAAACATTTTTCTTAGCAAAATTTAAATAATGTAACTTATCAAAACAAAACTTTGCTAAATGGCCTTTGCGGCCACAATGTGTGCACTTGTACACCTTAGTATGCATATGGGTATGGGTGTGGTCATGACGTGCAACATATGCATGATGTGAATGATGTGCATGAATATTTGGAACTTGTTTCTTTGAAAACAAGGTTTCCAATTTAGAGTGGTTAAATGCACATGTGCTCAAAGTTGAGCTCAAACAATCAATTTTATTTTTCAAAACATTAATCTCATTAGTGGTGGCATGTAAAGCATGATGAGATATAAAATCATTTTCTTTTTCTTAGAAACTTTTTCTTTTTCTTTTTCGAACATTTTTCTTTTCAAAGAAGTGTTTTCATTAAAAGCAAGTTCCTTTTGTTTTTCCACCAAAATAATTTCATTTTTCAAAATAGTGTTTCCTTCACAAAGATCATTTAATTTGGACATTAAGGAAACATTCTCATTTTTCAAAATTTCATTTTCCTTTTCAATGCATGCAATCTTATTTCTAAATGAATCATTTTCTTTTAGCATGCAATCAAAATTCTTTTTCAAATTTTTATTATCTTTTCTAAGCATGTCATATTTTTCTAATAGTTGTTGACAAAATGAAGCAAGTTCATCATATGACATGTCATTCTCTTCTACCTCGGATTCGGTAGTTACCTCAAGGGGGTTATCCCCTTGGACCATATAGCACATGTTGGATGTGTCGCTTCCAACATCCGAATCGCTCCCCGCATAATATAGATCTTTTTCACCAAGGGAGATGAGGGTGTTCCATGCTACAAAAGCCGAATCAATATTAGAAACCCTAGATAAATAATCATCATTTAGGGTTGATTTTATGGCATGAAGGGCTTTTGCATAAGCCTCAAAATTATTGCCATTTAAACAATATGAATTATTAGTTATGGCAAGATAAACATGAATGCCTAGGGCTTTGAGGTACAAGGACATCTTCACCTTCCATATAGGGATGTTAAGAATGTCAAACATGGGTGGTGACATGATGTCCATGGTGTGTGTACAAATATTGTGATTAGCCTAAAATGTGGATCTTTAACTCTAGGTTGTAAGACCCAAATCAAGAGCACTTGGCTCTGATACCAATTGTAAAATTATCTAGAAGGGGTGAATAGGTGATGGCTAATCTAATGGTCACTAAATGCCAAATAATGCGGAATTAAAAACTATTATGACCTAAACAAACTATTTAAACTAAACACCACATATAACACAAGAGTGTAGCTGAATTCTCCGTGAAGGGCTCTGGACTAACTCCACAAGATTCCTCTAAATAAGAGCTGAGGTGCCGCGTTGGCTCTCTTGGTTGAATATAAGTGTTAGCAAATAATCCCAAGCATATATATCAATTAAGCACAAATGTATATCATGCATATAAAGATAAAGACAAGATAAGTATGCAAGATATAAACAAGTAAGGGAGAGAGAGAAAGAGCAATCGCAAACATAAGGGATTTGTTTCGAGGTTCGAGCACCCTTGCTCTACATCCTCGCCTTCGACACACGAAGGATTTCCACAATAATCGATCCCACCGGATCACTCGGTGCCGCAACACCTACAAGCTCTCAGACTCTCTAATCCCGTACACACTGCAAGCCCCACAAGCTTGCCGAGGCCGCACCTCAAACCAAGAGTTCACACACGAACTCTAAACACCGCGAACCCGCAAGTCCGCCTCCTCAAAGTACAAGAAAGAACTCTTGGTGTTCTAAACACTTTGATCACCAATAAACACTCTCACAAAAACACTCCTATAGAATGAATATGTCAATGGGTTGCTCAAGTGTTTGTGAGAAAAACAAGGACTGAAATGGTGGAGGAAAACTCAAGAAATTCACTTTGAAAACACTCTTGATAAACTCCCATTTTGATTGGAAGTATTAGCTCTCAATTTAGTGGAGAAAACTCTTTTAATGGAGTAGGAAAAACTAGCTTAAAAACTCTCCAAAAATCTTATATAAAACAGCCCCCAAAAGCCCTTTTTATAGAGCTAGAAAAACTAGCCGTTGGGGTCTGACAGAGCTGTCGGTCGACCGGCCGGTCGACCGCCAACGGTCAGAAATCCGACCGTTGGGGCTTCGGTCGACCGGCCCGGTCGATCGAGCCTCTGGAATAGAGAATAGATTCTCTGTCAGTCGACCGCTTGGTCGACCGGGGTTTTCCAGAGAGCAGAAGCTCTCTGGCGGTCGACCGGGTCGGTCGACCGGCACTCCAGTGCACAAAGGCGTGCACGTCTGTGCACGTCGGTCGACCGTCCGATCGACCGACTTCAGACTTCGGTCGACCGGGTCGGTCGACCGGCTGAAGCCTGGAAACAGAAAACTGGGATTTAAAACTTGGTTTTTTTGGCTCAATTAAAATCCCATAAAATCACAAAAAATCTACAAAATTAGTTTTACGAATATACTTTGATAAACAAACATGCTTGCACAAAATCAAGGCATGTTACAAATGATTTGGACTATTTTTGTAACTTGGAAATTTTGGTCAAATGAAAAAAAGTGTTTTCCAAAACTTGATTTTTCCAAACTTCTCCAAATACAAAAACAAGATATTTAAACTCATTTGAAGCATAGAGTGTATGGATATGATCCACTACACAAACATAGTGAAATATCTATGTTTTTGACATTAAACTCTAAATATGATTTATATAGTCTTTAACCAAAACCGTATTTTTCAAAATAAAAAGTCTTTTCTAAACTGAAAATTCTTTTATAAAAACTTATCAAAATCAAGAGTGTGTGTGTGTGTACTTGAGCAATCCACCAACTACTCTATCCTTTACATTTTACCTAAAAATAAATCTTATAAAAACAAACCTAGACACAAGTCTTCATCTTCTTGAAGTCTTCACTTGAAGCCTTCTTGACTTGGTCCAAACTCGATCCAATGGCTCTTGGATAAAACAGTGCTAGCTCCAAAACTTGACTTTAAATCCTTTGTTGAAGGTACACACCTACTAAGATCTTGATCATGAATCTGTCACTATTTAAACACAAGATCATTAGTACTATAACTACATGAGTTGATCATCATCAAAACTAGAGTGATGGGCCTTTGGGCCAACAGAGGTCTTTAAAGCGTTCAAAGTAACTCCAGAACGGTTCACTAGGTTCTTACTTGAATTGCATGATCGTCTTCCTAATGAGAACGGTTTTATGGATTGGATAGAATTTCTTCAAGAAGACCTTGATGAAACCATCCCAGGATGTGATAGAACCGGCCGCTAAGCTATAGAGCCACTTCTTTGCTAGGTCCTTAAGTGCGAAAGGGACAAATCTCAACCTAATAGCATCGTCTACAAGGTGTGGGATTTTCATCATTAGACATACTTCCTCAAATTCTCTTATGAAGAAGTAGGCATCTTCGGACTCTAAGCCATGAAACTTGGGGAGTGTGTTGATGAATTGAGGCTTGAGCTCAAAATTGTATTCACCAACCGATGGAAGTAGAATGCAAGATGGAAGTGAGGTTCTAATGGGGTAGAACCTATCCTGCAGTGATGTTGATTGAGCCATTACCAGATCTGGTCTTGGTTCAAACTTGGGTGGTGATGTGTTTCTAGTCAACCTAGATGAATTAGGGTCTCTCGACCACACTTGCATACACAAACACAATCACAATCACAAACAAGTTCAACCAACAGTCAACAATAGAAATCAACCAAGCCTAGTATAAGGTAACCTCGACCTAGACAACTCATAACTGGTTGATTGTCCACAGGAGGTAGAATGTAGACTTTGACCACAAGCTAATCAGCCAGGTCAGGGCAAGATTGGTGGAAGGTTATCCATCAAAGACGTTCCTTAATTCAGTAACCACCAATCTTCGGGCTTTCGACCCTCAATCCCCTTCCTAGAAACTGATTTGGCAGGAGTCAATTTCCAACACATTCCCTCTTTAGGATAATCTCCTAGTGAGTTCGAGATGTCCCTAAGGCCAATGTCTATCAGATTTTACTTAGGCTTAGGTTTGTGTGTGCTTGGAATCTGATTTTTGGGCCAAGGAAGTGTGACTAAATCCCCACCTTATCTTGTTACTGGGTGTTGCCCTTAAAATCAATTTGTGCAAGTGTACAAGATAAATAAGATTCACTAAAAGTGATATAAATCAACCAAGAAATGAGTCCTATTCTGAATGCAATGCGTACGTACCTTACTCAGCACTCTTCAACAGTAAAGTAAATGAATTGAAAAGACTCGTGCCTAAAATGCAAACGTCTAATCAATTTTTTAACTTTTCAACAAGTGTTTTACTGTTGGCTTAAAATAGGGATGGTGGATAGCAGAAATAGCACAAATATGATATACAAAAACTTAAATTTTTGCAAGCAATATGTCCTGCAAATAAGAGTTTTTAGTAGTCCAATGAATTTTTTTCAGATTTTGCAACGCAATTTCTTGACATTCTGTTTCCTACTTTCGAGAGTAAGGGCACAGAATTTTCAAGTCTTCTCTTGCAAAGCTTGAATGCTAGATCTTGATCTTCAAGTCCCTGAAACAACACACAAAACTTGTTAGAAAACAAATACACCGTTCCCTCCCCGGCAACGGCGCCAAAAATTGATTGCTAATAAAAGGAACAATCAAAGAGTTTAAGAGTTTACCGTGTAGCTTGTGGCTAACGGGTCGTGTCCACGAGGAGGAATGCGATGGAAGCGTTTCGGTGAATTGATTAAAAACAAAGAATTGTGTTTGTTTTGTTTTTATGGAAAAGAGACTGGAAAAAAGAGATGATTAAAAGAGAAATTGCAACTTTTAGGAAAGGTTTTGGAGAAGGTGATTTAGAAAACTTGAGAGTTGTTTTGTTGTTTTATAATAAGAAAGCAAACCTAGGCACACTATCTCACTACTCAATTGTTCATTCTTCCATTAAAATATCAAGTGCCTCAAAGTGATCATTTGCAAAACTTAAAGTTAATTTTTAGAAAGCTTTAAGCAAAGCACATAAGATGGTTGGAAGAGTGTAGTCTTTTCTTCGAGAAATCGTTAGAATTTGAATATTAAATCATCAAGCGCGAAGAAGGAAGAATGAAGTAAAAATAATTCAAAAGATTTTCATGAAAGAAGTGAGAGTTTAACAATCCAAAACCATCCTCATGTGCCTTCAAGAACACTTTCAAAAAAAAGGCTTTTAAGTGAGGCATGCATATAATTCATTGGGTCATTTTCTTTTAAAAGCAAAAGAGAAGAAGAACAAGAGAGAGTTATGATAGCTAGCCCAGAAAACCGTTTAGTTACTCATAGAAAACAATGAAGAAGAAAGCATAGAAATAATGCAAATCATACCGTACTGCAAGTGGAAGAAAACTTGGCTCGACTTTTGTATTGACGTTACTTCAATCTTCAAGTACAAGCACTCAATTCCTCTTTCTCACAAGTTTTGATACTGGACTACAAAGTAAATAACAAGATTACAACTTTTGTGCTAGCTGAAAAAGAGCCTAAATCCTAGGAAAATAAACACAAAACTTAATCCTAGTCTTCGCTGCATTTTCTTTGCTGAAACCTATATTTATAGCCAAAAACCAAACGAGGAGGATCCCGGGAAGATTGGGGGAGCAAACGCTCCCCCAACAAACTCCAACAAGCCTTGGAAACGCGGCTTTGGCCGCGTTTTCGCGGCCCTGGTGTGGCCAGGTGGCCACACCAAAAGGGGGAGATCTCTGGTTTGGTGTTTGGCCCGTATCTTCTGCTGGTTTTCTTGTTTCCGCTCCAAACGTTGACGAAACAACCTTTGATTGTGTGGCTTCAATCGCTCGATTCAAGGAGGATTCTTCTCAAACTCTTGATATACCAAGATTTAGCCCTGATTTCTTCATTTCGAATTTATTCTGAATTAATTCAGAATTTGGTGGGCTTTTGGGCTTGTTTCTCTTTTCTTTCTTTAAGCACTTGGGCCTATATTTAGCAAAGAAAAAGAAAACTTATTAATATGATTTATTAGCTAAAAAGCATGGTAAGGTGACAATGAAATGCAATATATGTGACTAATCACACTCTTCAACAGTAAAATAAATGAATTGAAAGGACTCGTGCCTAGAATGCAAACGTCTAATCAATTTTTTAAACTTTTCAACAAGTGTTTTACCGTTGCCTTAAAACAAGGATGGTGGATAGCAGAAATAGCTCAAATATAACATACAAAAACTTAATTTTTTGCGAGCAATATGTCCTGCAAAAAAAAAATTTAGTAGTCCAATGAATTTTTCAGTTTTACAACGCAATATCTTGAAATTCTGTTTCCTACTTTCGAGAGTAGAGGCACAGAATTTGCAAGTCTTCTCTTGTAAAGCTTGAATGCTAAATCTTGAATCTTCAAGTCCCTGAAACAACACACAAAACTTGTTAGAAAATAAATACACCGTTCCCTCCACGGCAACGGCGCCAAAATTGATTGCTAATAAAAGGAACAATCAAAGAGTTTAAGAATTTACCGTGTAGCTTGTGGCTAACGGGTCGTGTCCACGAGGAGGAATGCGATGGAAGCTTTTCAGTGAACTGTTAAAAAATTAGGAATTGCGTTCATTTTTTAATGAAAAAGAGGATGGAAAGAAAGAGATGATTAAAAGAGAAATTGCAACTTTTTAGAAAAGGTTTTGGAGAAGGTGATTTAGAAAACTTGAGAATTGTTTTGTTATTTTATAATAAGAAAGCAAATCTGGGCTTACTATCTCACTACTCAATTGTTCATTCTTCTCTTAAAATGTTAAGTGCGTCAAGTGATCATTTGCAAAACTTAAAGTTTATTTTTAGAAAGTTTGAAGCAAAGCACATAAGATGGTTAGAAGAGTTTAGTCTTTTCTTCAAGAAATCGTTAGAATTGAATATTAAATCATCAAGTACGAAGAAGTAAGAATGAAGTAAAAACAATTCAAGAGATGTTCATGAAAGAAGTGAGAGTTTAACAATCCAAACCCATCCTCATGTGCCTTCAAGAACACTTTCAAAAAGAAAGGCTTTTAAGTAAGGCATTCATATGAGTCATCGGGTCTTTTTCTTTTAAGAAGAGCAAGAGAGACTTACGATAGCGAGCCCAGAAAACCGTTTAGTTACTCATAGAAAACAACGAAGAAAGCATGGAAATAATGCATACCGTACTACAAGTGGAAGAAAACGCGGCTCGACTCTTGTATTGATGTCACTTCAATCTTCAAGTACAAGCACTCAGTTCCTCTCTCTCACAAGTTTTGATACTGGACTACAAAGTAAAAAAACAAGATTATAACTTTTGTGCTAGCTAACAAAGAGCCTAAATCCTAAGAAAATAAACACAAATTCTAATCCTAGTCTTCGCTGCATTTTTCCTTGCTGAAACCAGTATTTATAGCCAAAAACCAAACGAGGAGGATCCCGGGAAGATTGGGGGAGCAAACGCTCCCCCAACTGCCACAAGATAGCCACAAAAACGCGGCTTGGGCTGCGTTTCTGCGGCCCTGGTGTGGCCAGATGGCCACACCCAGTTGGGTGGAATTGCTGCTTTGGTGGGTATCCCGTATCATCTTCTGGTTTTCTTGTTTCTGCTCCAAACTTTGACGAAACAGCCTTTGATTGTGTGGCTTCAACCGCTCGATTCAGGGAGGATTCTTCTCAACCTCTTGATATGCCAAGATTTAGCCCTGATTTCTTCATTTCAAATTTATTCTGAATTAATTCAGAATTTTGTGGGCTTTTGGGCTTGTTTCTCTTTTCTTTCTTTAAGCACTTTGGCCTACATTTAGCAAAGAAAAAGAAAACTTATCAATAGGATTTATTAGCTAAAAAGCATGGTAAGGTGACAATGTAAATGTAACATATGTGACTAATCAAGGTGTGTCCTAAAGATGAGTTTCCACTTCCAGTCATGGATGTCATTATCGGCAACATGTGTGGGTTCGAACGAATGTCTTTCATAGATAGATTCTCAAGATACAATTAAATTAAGATATACCCTAACAATGAGAAGCATACATCTTTCTGGATACCATTAGGGGTGTATTACGATACTGTGATGCCCTTCGAATTGAAAAATGCGGGGGCAACATGCCAGAGAACTATGAATGCAATTTTCCATGAGCATATACGTAAGACAGTGGAACACTACGTAGATGATATTATTTTAAAAATCCGTGCCAAAGGTGATCACATAGCAGATCCGAAAACAATATTCGATATCATGCAGGCACATCAATTGAAGATGAATCCCACCAAATCCTTCTTGGAGGTAGCCAGGGGTAATTTCCTTGGGTTTGTCGTGACATCCAAAGGAATCCACCTTGACTCAGAGAAAGTCTGCGTCATCTAAGAAATGCAACCTCCAAGGAACCTTAGAGAGGTTATAGGATTGCAAAAGCGACTAGCATATACCTGGACGTTTATCTTAAATCTCTTAGGACAATGCCAACCTTTCACCAAATTGATGAAGAAAGGTGTTTCATTCATCCAGGACGATACTTGTCAATAAGCGTTCAAGAAAATCAAGCGGTATCTTACGCATCCACCTATCCTTACAGCTCTGGTATCAGTAAAACCTTTCCTAATATATGCTCGAGGTATGAATCATTCTCTAGAGATTTTACTGGCCCAAAATAATGATCAAGGACACGAGCAGGCAATCTACTACCTAAGTAGAACCATGATCGGAGCTGAACATCGATGCAACCCAATCGAAAAGGAATGCTTGGCATTAGTGCTTGCCGTCAAGAAGATGCGACATTACTTGGTAGGCCAAACCATACACTTCATATCAAAAGTTAATTCTTTAAGATTGCTTATGATGAAGCCACAATCACTGAATGGCCTATTGGAAAAATGAGCCATATTACTCTCTCAATATGAGATGCAATTTCTGCCGCAAAAAGTTGTGAAAAGACAGGCAGTGGCAGACTTCTTGGCTGAACATCCAGATCCAAGAATGATCAAACTTTATGAAGATCTCCTAGATGAGGTCGCTGAAGCTTGCATGACCTAGACGACTTTCGAAGAACAGGTATGGTAACTCTTCTTCGATGGCGCATTAAGAACAAGCCCTCAAGGAAATATCATAGAAAGAGTGGGGATAGTACTTGTCTCTCCCATAGAACTATGTAATTCCTCGTACATTCTCATTAACTTAGGCATGTTCCAACATGTAGTGGAATACAATGCTCTCTTGATTGGGATGCAAATCGCCAATGAAATTGGCGTTAGAAATCTCAAAGCATATGGTAATTTAAAGCTCCTCATTAATCAGGTTCGCAGGGAGTATGAAGTCAGATAAGAAGACTTAGTACTATATCACAACGTGACATCCACATGGCGGAGAGGTTCAGAAGCTTCTATCTTGACCTTGTACCTCACCAACAAAATGCGCATGTAGATGCACTGGCGTCCCTCGCCGCGTCCTTGGCTCTTCCAGCCGAAGCAGCGGAGAAAGTACTCATCTACAGTTATAATTTGTACTATCTGAAGCTTGTCCTTGAAGATGATCAAACTCCTGCAGGTAACCTTAAAATTAAAGAAGCTCTAGAGACTTTAGCAGGTTCAGAGCTCAGGGATTGGTGATTCTTATACATCGACTACGCATTGTATGGCTTTTTGCCTGATGACCCTAAAAAAGTGGCTGCCATTAGAAGAAAAGCCCCTAAATTCTACTACAATACGATTATAAGAACACTGTACTGCCGATCGCATGATGGAATACTCCTCCATTGCTTATCACATAAAGAGGCACATGAAGCACTCAAAGAGGGTCATGACGATATGTGCGCGTTTCGCGTCGGAAGACTGAAAATAATGGATCGTAAAATTTCCTTGAATCAGTGAAAGATTACAACGAATCAATATTTCGATTATAAAAGAGAGGAGATATTCAAGCTCAAATCTCCTTTTTGTTTAATACTAGGTTCCCGTTGTAGCAGTGAAAAGTGATTCTTGTTTTTCGTTGACCTGGTGAATATCAGTGTCTTCTAGGAATCTTCTATTTGGATTATGAACGGAGTAGTAAAGCTCCTGTCCAAATAGAATCTCAAAGAGATTTCAGGCAAAAACATGAACTCAGCAAGTTAGTAGAAGAGTTGAACCCTTTTATATTCCTCAGTTGAAGATTCTGATCAAACTTCTCTCAATTCGATATTTTTCATCCAGTCTCTTCCCTTCTTTTTTTTCTAAATAGCCAACTAAGCTATTTATAGGGGTTTCAGGAGTGAAATTGTCCCCTAAAAATCCTCCATAATGGGAGTTAACTCCCCTCATTACGTGAGCAGTAATTGACCCAGTAATGAGGGCAGTTATGACCGAGACGTGATCGACAAAAAGCAAGTACTAAAATAAGAGAACGAAGTGTGGGTTGATGTTACTGCTTTTGCGATTCTTCCGTAGTAGCGAAGTGGCTATACGGGTCGTATCCACAAGGAGGGAGAGCGATGGAGCTTGATGCGACTTCAAAGTTCAAGAAGAAAGAAAGTTCTTTGTGTCCAAATAAAGAATTGAAAAGTGAAATCAAGTTCTTTGAAGAATTGTTGGAAAATGTTTTGGGTAGTTTGTAAAAGTGAGTTTTTCTTAATGGTAAAGGTGCATGGCTAACTTTCTACTAACTGCTCCCACTAATCCCTAACTTCTTGAAGATGTAGCCTCACAATGGATCATAGGCAAGCACAACCCTTATGCGTTGGAACTATTCACGTGGAAATCGAGTGAAAGTTCTTCCTATAACTTCGCTTTACACGACAAAAATTAGGACATTCCCATATCAAGATCCATTAGAAGGCGAGAATACGGGAAGACACGAGTGCACTAATGGTATCGGCAAAGTTAAAAGGAAAGTCTCTAACTTACAAGAACAAGCAAAGTACAAAACCCATAGATCATCAAAAAAAACATTTAAGTATGAAATATAAGAAAGTAAACACTTGTAGGAAGTTAGAGTTAGAACCCTCATCTTAAGATGCCATAGCTCTCGTTTGCACAAGGCTTGTTTGACACTATTGACTCATTCGGATTATCAATCAAGAAGTTAGAAATTAGTGGGTTAGTAGTTAGTTAGCCATGCTGTAGAAAAGTTAGTTAGCCATAAAAGTAAAAGAAACAACAAAGGAAAAGAAGTGGAGAAGAAGGAAGTTATACTACAACAAGAACAACAAAAGGAAGAAGTAAAGAGCAAGGAGTTTACACTACAACAATGAAGTAAAACTAAAGGAAAGCACAAGTAAATTGAAAGAAGGAAGAGAAGAAGTATTTGTATTAGCTTGTCACCCTTCAAATACAACACTTGCACACTCTCTCTTTTTCACTCTAATGGCTAAAACAACAACTAGAAGAAGAACAACTACAACAACTACAAACCTAAAAATAAGATTACAAAAACTTGCTAAAACTCTGGATCTGCTCAAACTAAAGACCCCAGGGGGTATTTATAGGCACCAGGGGAAAGGGGGCCACGTGGGAAGCACGTGGCCCAAAACACAGGCGCGCGCGCCCAAAGGGCCGCGTTTCCGCGGCCCAGGCTGGGCGGCACGCGCCCAGTTTTGGGCAGTGCGCTGCCCAGTCTGTCTTCTGTCCACCTGAGCTCCTGGATTTTCGATTTAATGCCCTAGACTGACAAAATCTTCACTCTAAAGTCAATGGCTACTTGGTAGGCTCTTAATCACCAATTAAATGGTGATTTAGGTCTTCTTCTTCATTTGCACACCATGGACCTAGGATCAAGCAAGCAAGGTTTTATTAGCAAAATTTTACATAAAATAATTATGAGAATGTGATTAAAATTATGGAAAATTAGAGACTAATCACACCCCCACACTTATCTTTTTGCTCGTCCCGAGCAAAACAAAAAACTAAGGAATTATTACACCACTTTTGCAGGTGACGCGATTGCACTGGGCATGTGCAACAAGCTGTTAAACCTCTGGGTTTCCCCTAGAGGAGGAGTGTTGTCTCCTGAGGGTTTTTAGCGGATTGCACCTACAAAATGCAGTAAGTAAAGAAAAGAAGTTAGTTGTTTAAAATTTTTTTCCATGAAAAAGAACTTTCAATCATCTAAGTAAAAATGACCGAATGATGTAAGAATTAGGTTTAATCCTCATAAGCCCTCTTATACTTTAGCCTTCATAAAAGAAGAAACTATGGTTTTCCTTATAAATTTAGAAAGAATCTTGTACTTCTAATTCATTCTTTTATTTTGCTTTAGATAGATATGCATAATGTGTAAGTGTGATGTGCTTGGGATTTTTCAACTCAACTTTGAATATTATTTAATTTTATTAATATTTGCTGATTATTCTTGGTTCCATTAGGCTTTCTACTTCACTTATGTAACACATATCAAACCGATGACTCCCAAACCAGATGGTCTTAGGGCACCAGGTGGAAAAACACCCTGCAGGTCAAATATGCAAGTGGAGTAGGTCACGAAATCAAGATTTATTATCGTATATAGATTTTTTTTTTTGGCGTGAGTAATTATGCTTCTTGGGGCACAATTATCCAACTTTTTTTTTTCAGAGTCGTGTCTCTAAATCTCAAGCATGTTTGTGTGAATTATGCATATTCTACTAAGGCTAAATAAAAAGTATGAGTTATTTTCCTTATCCCTCCTATCTTTTTAGTCAAACCATTCTTTCTTGTTTACTTAGGCAAAAATAAAGATTCATTAATAAAGATCCCGTAATTCCTATAATCTTTTGGTATGTTTACAAGGAGTATGAAATTTCTTTTCAATCTAGGTTTTTTTTTTTGGGAAAGAAGGAAAAAGTATAAAAGGAAAAAGAAAAAGTGTTAGCACCCCCCCACACTTATCTAAGGCATTGTCCTCAATGAATGCATATGGAAATGCAAATACAATAAATAGGGGGAAGAAAATGATGTCACTGTCTTCGTGGACTCGGGCCGACCAAGTGCGAATAGGCTAAAGAAATGTCAAAAAGAATGTACACGGGGTAAGCATATAAACAATTTTTTTTTAATTTTTTATTTGTTTGTTGTGGTTAGGTGTATGACGGGGCAAAAAGATTCAGCACACTATCATCTGGAGTCATAGGCTTAGTGGTTAAGAAGGGCTTCAGTCTTTGCCAATTCACTTTGAATTTCGTGTTGTTCTTAGGGTCTGCAATAAGCACAGCACCGTGTGGGAAAACAGTGCGCATAATGAACGGTCCCGACCAACGAGTTTTCAGCTTCCCCGCGAAAATATGAAGCCTAGAGTTATACAGCAGAACCCTATCTCCCGGTGCAAAGTTTTTTCGGGTTATGATTTGGTCATGGAAAAGTTTAGTTCTGCTCTTTGTGATTCGGGCATTCTCATAGGCTTCATTCCGTATCTCCTCTAATTCTGAAATCTGCAGTCTCCTAAGTTCACCGGCCTTGGTCAGATCAAAGTTGAGTTGCTTAATGGCCCACAGGGCCCGGTGTTCTAACTCTACTGGCAAATGACAGGCTTTTCCAAACACGATTCTATAAGGAGACATCCCCAGACCTGTCTTAAAAGCAGTGCGGTAGGCCCACAATGCATCATTGAGCTTGACCGACCAATCCTTTCGGTTTTGTCTGACAGTCTTTTCCAGAATGAGCTTGATTTGTCAGTTGGTGATTCGACCTGCTCATTTGTCTGGGGATGATACGGAGTCGATAACTTATGATTGACGGAATATTTTCGCATCAGAGCTTCAAAAACTCTGTTGCAGAAATGCGATCCATTATCACTAATTATCGCTCGTGGAGTGCCAAATTGGGAGAAGATGATTTCTTTGAGAAATTTGACAACCACTTTATTGTCATTCGTCTTAGTTGGCACAGCTTCTACCCACTTAGAGACATAATCTACAGCAACCAAAATGAATTAGTTGCCGAAGGAATTGGGAAATAGCCCCATGAAATCAATACCCCAAACATCAAAAATTTCAACTTCAAGGATCGGGTTTAGGGGCATCATGTCTCTTCTTGAAATCTTCCCAATTTTCTGACAATTTGCGCATGCCTTGCAAAAATGATATGAGTTTTTAAACAAAGTGGGCCAGTAGAACCCACTTTTTAGAACCTTTTCTGCAATCTTGCAGGGACCGAAGTGTCCTCCGCATGCAAGGTCATGGCAAAAGCTGAGCACACTCCTCTGTTCCTCCTCGGGTATGCATCGTCTAATTATTTGGTCGGGACAATACCTAAAAAGATACGGTTCTTCCCAGAAGAAGTACCGTACTTGGGCAAAGAAGCGGTATTGGTCTTGCTTTGTCCAGTCAGCGGGTAATTGTCCCGTGGCCAGGTAATTAACGATGTCAGCATACCAGGGTTCCTTAAGAATGGCTAGGATGTGCTCGTCTAGGAAATCCTCGTTGATCAGAGCTTGGATGGTTGGCGCATTCAGAATTCGTGAGAGATGATCAGCAACCACATTTTCTATACCTCTTTTATCCCGGATTTCTAAGTCAAATTCTTGAAGTAAAAGGATCCACCGAATCAGTCGGGCTTTTGCTTCCTTCTTGGTCATGAGGTATTTCAGAGCCGATTGATCCGTAAAAATCACCGTTTTCGAACCTAACAAGTAAGGCCGGAACTTTTCTAACGCAAAGACAACGACCAAGAATTCCTTCTCAGTCGTTGTATTATTCTATTGGGCGTCATTCAAAGTCCTACTCGAGTAATAAATCACATGTTGCCTATTGTCGATGCGCTGTCCTAGAACAGCGCCAATAGCAAAATCAGATGCATCACACATGATTTCAAATGGCTGGGCTTAATTAGGAGCAGAAATGATAGGCGCAGAAATCAGTTCTTGCTTAAGCTTCCCCCATGACATGAAGCATTCATCGTTGAAATCAAAGGGCACGTCCTTAGCGAGCAGGTTGGTTAAGGGCCTCGTGATTTTGCTAAAGTCCTTAATGAACCATCGGTAGAACCCAGCATGCCCTAAAAAGGATCAAATATCCTTGATGCTTTAGGGTGGTGGAAGCTTAGCAATCACTTCTATCTTAGCCTTATCCACTTCTATGCCTCTCCCCAAAATCTCATGGCCCAAGACAATCCCCTGTCTCACCATAAAGTGATATTTTTCCCAGTTTAGAGTTAGGTTCTTCTCAATGCATCTTTGTAGCACTAACTCTAAGTGATGAAGACATTGATCAAATGAATCTCCGTAGATGGAGAAGTCATCCATGAAAATCTCAAGAAAACGTTCCACCATGTCAGAGAACAAACTAAGCATGCACCGTTGGAACGTTGCAGGAGCATTGCACAATCCGAAAGGCATGCGCCGATAAGCAAAGGTTCCGATCGGGCAGGTGAACGTCGTCTTTTCCTGGTCTTCTGCAGCAATGGGGATTTGATTGTATCCCGAGTACCCATCTAGAAAGCAGTAGTACTCATGTCCAGCCAAACGCTCAAGCATTTGGTCGATGAAGGGTAGCGGGAAGTGGTCTTTACGGGTAGCTGCATTCAACTTCCTGTAGTCGATGCAAACACGAACCTTTGTAGACAGTCTTGTTTGTACGAACTCTTTTTTCTCATTTTCTACCACCGTAAAACCAGCCTTCTTTGGGACCGCATGAACAGGGCTAACTCATTGACTATCAGAAATGGGATAAATTATCCCATTATCTAATAGTTTTAGAATTTCAGCCTTAACTGCCTCTTGCATGAGAGGGTTAAGCCTACATTGTGGGTCCCACCTAGGGGTTACTTCATCGACTAAATGGATTCTATGTTGCACTATGGCTGGACTTATTCCCTTGATGTCCTTCATCGTCCATCCAATGGCTTCCCTATGTCTTTTCAGAATAGACATTAAGCTATCCTCTTGTTGCTCAGTCAGGTGTGATGCTATGATGACTGGCAAGGTGTCCTTTCCGCCCAGGTAGACGTACTTGAGGTGTTCAGGCAAGGCTTTAAGCTCTAGGGAAGGTGTTGCTTCATTGGAGGCAATCTCTGGTCTATCAATCCTAGGATGGGATACACTTGGGTTTGACGCCCAATCTACTACTGAATCTACGATCTGGTCTAGATTAAAATCCTCAGCCTCCAGATCAAACTCTGCCTCAGTTTCTGTCTCCATACTTTCCTCATGCTCACTGGTCAGGTTTTCAATAGAATTGACCTCAAACGTCTGATCATTGATATCCCTAGGTTGTCTTCAGAGATTGAAGACATTGACTTCCTTCGTCATGTCTCCAAAAGTCAATCGCATGGACCCATTCCTACAGTTGATTATGGCATTCGCTGTAGCAAGGAATGGGCGCCCTAAAATGACGGGAGTTTCAGACCTAAGATTGGACACAGGTTGGGTCTCAAGCACAATGAAGTCAACGGGATAAATGAAATCCCCGACCCGGATGAGGACGTCTGTGATTTCCCCCTTAGGGATCTTCACAGATCGGTCGGCTAGCTGAATGGTGACTCCAGTTGGGCTTAGTTCGCCAACCCAAGTTGCTAGTATACTGAGAGAGGTAGCAAGTTGATACTTGCTCCCAGGTCAAGAAGCGCTCTACTGATTTCGGTCTGTCCTATGGTACAGGAAATGGTGGGACATCTAGGATCCTTGTATTTCATCGGAATGGGACCAGACAGAATTTCGCTTATATTAGTGGCCAAGAAGACTTTCTTGGGCACATTGGTCTTTCTCTTCTTTGTACACATATCCTTAAGAAATTTGGCATAAGCCGGGATTTGTTGGATAGTGTCAAGAAGTGGCACATTCAATTTGACCTGGTTGAAGATCTCTAGCATTTTCTCCATGTGCATATTTTTATTGTTGTTCCTAAGCCTATTGGGAAAGGGTGCTACAGGCTTATGAACTTGTTCAGCAGCTTTGTCCTCGTCAGATATTTGTGGAGTGGATTGGGAGGAACTAGCAGAGGTGGAGGCTGGAGTGGGATCAGGATGGATTGGACTTTTTTGTTGGTAGACCTGGTTGTCTACCTTTTTTCCAGATCGTAGTGTGTGAACAGTATTGCACTGGTTAATCGATGGATCCGGAATTTCATATGCTTGGTTGGAGATTTTTTGGTTAACTAGCGGCTGACTAGGCAAAATACCCTTAGGTCTTTCACTTTGGGAGCTAGCTAACAGGTTCATCTGCATTTCCAATCTTGATATGGCCTGTGAATGACTGTTTAGAGTTTGTCCCTGGTTTTGCATAAAAGCGGTTTGGGACTTTATGAAAGCCTCTATGCTCTCCTCTAATTTACTGATTTTCTTTTCCATTGGTGAGCCTTAGGAGGAGGAAGCTGGGGCTTGACTGGGAAAAGTTAGTGGAGGAGTAGGATGGTGAAAGTTGTTGGAAAAATTAGGCCTGGGAGGATTGTTTTGGGCCCAGGAGAAATTGGGGTGATTTCTCCAGCCAGGATTGTAGGTCTGTGAGTAGGGGTTGTGAGGCGGCCGTGAGTAAGCCGTGTTCATGTGTTCCGGTGGCACTTTCTGGGCATGGAAAACAGGGCACTCTTCAAAAACATGATTTGGTGCCTGACAATATGAACAACTCGGATTGTGAATTGGTGGTGGGTTGATCTGGTTGACACTGGCAGGCTCTTTTATTTCCAGAGCCTCTATCCTTCTCATTAGGGTAGCTATCTTAGCCTCGGCAGTTATGGATGATTCTAGAGATAGGAGCCCTCCTCTTGAAGCTATAGATTGTGAATTCCTAGGTTTCTCCGAGGCTAGCTCTCATTGCAGGGTTTTCTCAGCTAAATCCTCAAACAAATCCCAACCCCGATTCTCATCCTTCTGCAAGAACCCTCCCTGACACATGGTCTCTAAAAGGGTTTTCGTTTGATAGTCTAGACCATCGTAGAGAATCTGGCACTGACGCCATTTCTCCACGCCATGATGAGGGCACTGAGCTAGGAGATCTTTGAATCGCTCAAAGTATCTCCAAAATGGTTCACTCGGGTCTTGCTTAAATTGCATGATGTTCTTCCTAACGAGGGCAGTTTTGTGAATTGGGTAGAATTTCTTCAAGAAGGCCTTGACGAAATCATCCCAGGTCATGACTGAATCTGCTGCCAAGCTGTACAACCACTTCTTAGCTAGGTCCTTTAGGGAAAAAGGGATGAAACGTAACCTAACGGCATCGTCTCCTAGCTGAGGTATACGCATCATGAGGCATACTTCTTCAAATTTCCTAACAAAGAAGTATGCGTCCTCAGATTCTAAACCATGAAATTTGGGAAGAGTGTTAATAAATTGGGGCTTTAACTCAAAATTATTGCCGTTTGCTTCAGGAAGTTTTATGCAAGATGGAAGTGAAGTTCTGATCGGGTAAAATCTATCCTGAAGTGACGCCATCACTGGTTCTGGATGCAAGGGTAGAGAAGTGTTTCTTATTAATCTGAAAGTTGATGGATCTCTCACCCACTCTTGCATGCAGCACACCACAACCAACGTGAAGACAACAAAAAATCGAAAAGAACTAAAAACAAACAAAAGAAAAAAAAAACAGCCACAAGCCTTAGTCTAAGGTACCTGGACCTAGATGACTCCTAACTGGTCGATTCTCCGGGGAAGGTTGTTGCAGGAACTCGACTACAAGCTAATCGGCCAGGAAAGGGCAAAGCTCGGGGGGAGGTATCCAGGCAGAGCCACGGGCCTAATTACGCCAAACCACAGAGCTTTCGAGGCTTTACCTCTCAATCCACTTTCCTTAGACACCGATTTTGCAGGAGTATAGTTCTTATAATTTCCAACCTCGGTTAATCTCTTAGTGAGTCCGAGATGTCCCTAGGGCCAATGTCTATTGATTTTTAGTTAAGGCTTGGGAAAGTGTGAGTGCACTTGGAGATGATTTTTGGGCTAAGGAAGGGTGATGAAATCCCCACCTTATCTTGTTTATTTGGGTTTTGCCCTTAAAATCAATTGTGCAAGTGTACAGTTTATTCACAACAAGGTAACACTCAAAGCGATAAATCACTTCAAAATGTTGGTCCTATTCTATATGAATGCACACGTACCTTATCTCCAGCACTCCTCAACAGAAATTGAAATGAATTGAAATAGACACGTGCCCTAAATGCAAAAGTCTAATCCAAATTTCAATTAAGCAACAAGTGAATTTCTGTTGAATTTATTACACATGCATATAGGTGAAGCATCTAAGAAAACTAGCTAACGAGTTTGTTAATACTTCAATCGGAAAAACTCGCTTTTACACGAATTTTTCTGAGGGCAAATGAATCCTCGCGCAATGTCCTTGGCCACCTCTTTCGCTTCCCGTGATAGTGAGCTCCTTGGTACTTCTCCTACACACAAAGAACAATCTTTAGTAGTGAACAATAAAGTCGTTCCCTCCCCGGCAATGGCGCAAAAATTTGATCGACAAAAAGCAAGTACTAAAATAAGAGAAGGAAGTGTGGGTTAATGTTACTGCTTTTGCGATTCTTCCGTAGTAGCGAAGTGGCTATACGGGTCGTATCCACAAGGAGGGAGAGCGATGGAAGCTTGATGTAGCTTCAAAGTTCAAGAAGAAAGAAAGTTCTTTGTGTCCAAATAAAGAATTGAAATGTGAAATCAAGTTCTTTGAAGAATTATTGGAAAATGTTTTGGGTAGTTTGTAAAAGTGAGTTTTTCTTAATGGTAAAGGTGCATGGCTAACTTTCTACTAAGTGCTCCCACTAATCCCTAACTTCTTGAAGATGTAGCCTCACAATTGATCATAAACAAGCACAACCCTTATGCGTTGGAACTATTCACGTGGAAATCGAGTGAAAGTTCTTCCTATAACTTCGCTTTACACGGCAAAAACTAGGACATTCCCATATAAAGATCCATTAGAAGGCGAGAATACGGGAAGACACGAGTGTACTAATGGTATCGACAAAGTTAAAAGGAAAGTCTCTAACTTACAACAACAATCAAAGTACAAAACCCATAGATCATCAAAAAAAAATATTTAAGTATGAAATATAAGAAAGTAAACACTTGTAGGAAGTTAGAGTTAGAACCTTCGTCTTAAGATGCCATAGCTCTCGTTTGCACAAGGCTTGTTTGACACTATTGACTCATTCGGGTAATCAATTAAGAAGTTAGAAATTAGTGGGTTAGTAGTTAGTTAGCCATGCTATAGAAAAGTTAGTTAGCCATAAAAGTAAAAGAAACAACAAAGGAAAAGAAGTGGAGAAGAAGGAAGTTACACTACAACAAGAAACAACAAAAGGAAGAAGTAAAGAGCAAGGAGTTTACACTACAACAATGAAATAAAACTAAAGGAAAGCACAAGTAAATTGAAAGAAGGAAGAGAAGTAGTACTTGTATTAGCTTGTCACCCTTCAAATACAACACTTACACACTCTCTCTCTTTCACTCTAATGGCTAAAACAACAACTAGAAGAAGAACAACTACAACAACTACAAACCTAAAAACAAGATTACAAAAACTTGCTAAAACTCTGGATCTGCTCAAACTGATGACCCCAGGGGGGTATTTATAGGCACCAGGGGAAAGGGGGCCACGTGGGAAGCACTTTACCCAAAATGCAGGCGCGCGCGCCCAAAGGGCCGCGTTTCCGCGGCCCAGGCTGGGCGGCGCGCGCCCAGTTTTGGGCAGTGCGCTGCCCAGTCTGTCTTCTGTCCACCTGAGCTCCTGGATTTTCGATTTGATGCCCTAGACTGACAAAATCTTCACTCTAAAGTCAATGGCTACTTGGTAGGCTCTTAATCACCAATTAAATGGTGATTTAGGACTTCTTCTTCATTTGCACACCATGGACCTAGGATCAAGCAAGCAAGGTTTTATTAGCAAAATTTTACATGAAATAAATATGAGAATGTGATGAAAATTATGCAAAATTAGAGACTAATCAAGACGCAGGGCTTCTCTGCAGTTGAAACGCGGGCTTCGAGTCTAATATTTTTGCATTATAGTACTGTTAGATATCGACTTCGAATCCTGCCAGATGCGGGCTTCGAGCTCTGGATCTTGGTATTGCAGTGAAACAGAGACGCGGGCTTCAACCCTTGCATCTTGGTGCTGCAGTGACGCTGAGGCGCGGACTTCACGCTTTATGTCTTGGTTATTGCAATGATGCTGAGACGCGATCTTCGACCCTTGCATCTTGGTACTGCGTGAGTGGCTATGATTAACCTTGCATCTGAAGTATAGATTCTGCTTTCTGATAACTTGTCCTCAATGATTTTTAGACAATCTATAGAACCGCCTCCAAAGCTTTATAACTCCGCGAATGACTGGGACGGGTTTTGAAATACTTTGAATTTTTTGGCAGCAATGCTCTCGAGACTGGACTAGCAATCTTCTGAGATATCTTAAGCTTGATCTTGTTTGAATTTTTGTCTTCGTGAGTGTACTGTTAAACCCTTTGATGCCACCAGAGATGATCATCATCAGTATCTGGATACGCAATCCGGACCTCCTCGGTGCTCTGAGTTAGTTGTTGGCATACTATCAAATTAGAAAAAATAGTCATCTGCTTGTGCCAGTGTATTGTTGAACTGATTGCAGAAATAAAGACTGAATGCAAGTCTTGTAGATGCAGACGTCATGTTGCCTTGGAGACACGGACCTCATCTGATGTAGAAACGCGATTCTTATTTACAGGAGAGACGCAAATATTGAAGTGGAGACGTAGCTCTCATTTTGTTGAAGTAACGCAGACTTCAAGGTGGAGACATGGCCTTTTCTGTGCTGGAGAGACGTGGCTCTATAGAACGCGAGACTCATTTTCTGGGGCATTGCCACTAGTCTGGCGGGGCTGATGAGACGCCTTTCCCTTAATACATAAGGTTAACGTTCTAGGCGCGTGCCACGTGTCGAGCGGAGAGTGAAGAGACGCCTTTCCTTCAATACGTGAGTTTTGTATTCAAGGCGTGTGCCATGCGTCAAGCGGAGATTGGGCTCGAGATATGTGCCACGTATCTCGGTGGATTATTCTGTCTATAAAAGACATCAATCTTTTAAGAGTCATCATTAGACTTTTTTCTTCTTCGCTGAGCTCGCGTTAAGAGCTTTCAGAACTCTTTAATAAACGCTTCGAGCTTTTTCTTCTTTCCTTATTTTGCAAAGAATTCTCGGTTAAAATGGCCCTAAAAACAAAACCTATAGCTTTGTCCTCGAGAGCTACTACTCCAGAGGTCTATTTGGGCGGCTCTTCCAGGCAGGAGCCCCATATTTCTGGTAAAGAACCATTACCTAGTTTTCGCCATTAAGGGACTTGAAGAGTTATCTTAAATCTTAAGTCTCTTCTGAACTAAACCGTCAACGTGGGGCTCACGTCTGTGTTTTAATTCGAATGCGGCTCTGGCACTGGTAGGAAAGACACGAGTTTGACGATCGCCATGTCTTAGCTTTATCAGCTTGAGTCCGTATCTTCTTTCTTAACACGGACTTCATTGTGCCTCACCTTTGATGCCAACACTTAGAAAATTTTTCCAAGTGGGGGTTTAGACGCGGATCTTATGTGAACCTCGCGTCTCTGAGTCTAGACGCGGGCCTCATTGAGTCTCGCGTCAGAGTCCAACACTTAGCGAAATTTCTAAGTTGTGGAATTTAAAACATGGGCTTTTATGTGAGCCTCGCGTCTTTAAGTTTATACAAGAGTTTCATTGATCTCCATATTTGGACTTAATTCGACTGAGTTCAAACACTTGCCATTTTTCTTTTAGATTTCTGACTATGTGTTGTTCTCTTTGCAGTTGATTGATGCCAAACCTGCACAAAAATACGGAATTACAGAGCTTAAGATTAGGATGTGCAAGTGCTCAATTCTTACTGCTATAGTAAGTGGCTATGCGGGTCGTGATCCACAAGGAGGGTTTTGCGATAGAAGCGTTTACGTTCTTTTATTGAAATCGTTAAAAAAACAAAGCGATAGTTCTTCTCTGTTTTTAAGTTAACAAAAAGAAAAAGAAGTAATAATTAAAGTTAAGAAGAAAGTGAGAGATGAAGAAGGTGAAAAAAATCAGAAAATGGCGAAATAAAGCGACTATGTACAAGTGAGTCGAAAGAGAATGATTTGGAAGAGGTGGTTGGTGATCTAAACTAAGAAATAAAGAAAAGAATGAAAGAAGAGTGAAGAATACTTACCTAGATTGATTTATGACTTACTTGGAAACCTTTGCTTGTTCTACCTTTGCTTTTGAGGCGTTCAACGCATAGATCATAAGCTCGAGTTCAGTCCCTGTTCGCATTATATCATCAAGTCTAGCACAAGCATGAAGTGATACGTTTTGAGGAGGAGAACGTCTTCATGAAATATCGTTGGCACTCTCATAACATCGGTGTACTTGTGCTTTGAAATTCACTTGTAAACTCAACAAAAACAAACGAGGTAAACTAGAAGAGGAAAACGAAAACAAAAGAAAATGAAAGTAAAGAAGAACATAAACAATTGTTACCTTTATTGCTTGAAACTATGGAAGAAAGGAGGGTAAATCGGTGTCACTCTCAACATATGCCTCTCTTTCTTACTTACATGAATCATCATCTAACCTAAGCTACATACAAGTTACATAAAAAGAAAAACCTAAACTACAAAATGGAAAACTAGTCTAAACCTATCTCTGCATGGTCGTCTATTTTTCAGCGCAGATACTGGCCTTTTATAGGCATAAACCCAACAACCAGGATCCCGGGGAGATCGGGGGAGCAAACGCTCCCCCTAATTCCCCAACAATGCCACGGAAACGCATCTTGGGCCGCGTTTTCGCAGCCAGGGTGTGGCCAGATGGCCACACCCTGTTGGTGGGTCGCGCTGGTTTGGCCTTCTGACTTTATCTGCAGCTGGATTTTCAGTTTGAGTCCCGGATTCTGACGAAATAGCCTTGGATTCTTGGCTTTAACCGATCGATTCTGAGAGAATTCTTCTCAACCGGTTTTCAACCTCTTGATTTTGCCCTGATTCAGTGAGTGCGAATTAATTCTGATTTAATTCAGAATTTTGGTGGGCTTTGGGCTTATTTCTCTTCATCTCCTTAAAGATTGGGCCTGCAAATAAATTAAGCAATTAATTAGGACAATGCAAGCTTTTATTCTATAATAAGTATGGACATATGATATTAAATATGCAACATTAGCGACCAATCACACCCCCATACCTATCTTTTGCTCGTCCTCGAGCAAAACAACTAAACTATACTAAGGATTATTAGACCACTTTCGCAGGTCGCGCGATTGCACTGAGCATGTGCAACAAGCCGTTAAACCTCTAGGTTTTCCCTAGAGGACGAGTTTTGTCTCGTGAGGGTTTTCAGCGGATTACACCCACAAAATCCATAAAGAAAGGGAAATAAAGAGTTAGTATTTTCGAAAATCATTTTGAAAGAGAAAAATATTTGAAATATGATTGTAAGATCTAAGCAATCTATAAGTTATAGGAAAACTGAATTTTTCATTCCTAAACTTAGTCTCTATTCAAAAATTTGTTATCAATCAAAGTAAGGAGTAAAATTGTACTTCTCATCTAGTCTATTACTTTACCCTAAGTGATATGCACCTTGTGACTGTGAAAATTTTGACTAAGGGTTCATTTACTCTAACTCTTATGCCTTATTTATTTATATATACTTTTTTTGTTTTATTCCTCAATTTTATTAGGCTTTCTAATCTACCTATGTAACAAGCATTCAGTCGGTGACACCCAAACCGGACAGTTTTAGGGCAGGTGAGAAAACACCCCTAAGGACTTAAATACTCGAGCAGATAAGGCCACGAAACCAAGGTTTTTATTTATACGATGTACCCCTTTTAGGCGTGAATACTTATGCTTCATGAGGCATAAATACCCAGCTTAATCAGAGGATACACCTTTTTTTTTCAAACTCATCTAATTATCTTTTGCATAAATACTAAGGCTTGCTTAGGCCAAAGCACCTAGCTAATCAATAATTAGACTTGTTATTTTTTTCTTTTTTTTCCAAACTCATCTAATTATCTTTTGCATAAATACTAAGGCTTTCTTAGGCCAAAGCACTTAGCTAATCAATAATTAGATTTGTTTATATATATATTTTTTATAAGGCATAAGAATCTTTGTTTTTGAACCCTAAGTGTGTGAGTGTATGAAGTGTGCATATTTTATCAAGGTAAAGATCAAGACTAAATTACTTTGACAAATTATCTTCCTAACTCTATAAATCAAACAAATAATTTTATTTTGACCAAGTATAAGAAATCCTAATTTGGATTTTCCTATTCCTTAAAATTAACTTAATTTCTTATAAAAATAAGTCAAAATATTGTTTCTATTTTTCAAAAAGTTTTTAAAAGTAAAGAAAAATATTATTATTTTTTTTTAAAGAAAAAGAAAAGTTATGTTAGACCCTCCCCTACATCTATCTCATGCATTGTCCTCAATGTATGAATTAATGCATAGATGCATGAAAAAGAAGAAAAGGAAGGAAAAGGTTACCTTAAGGTGGTAGTTACGGTGGTGGTCTGATTGGTCCACGAAACGTGGCCCAATCAACTTTTCTTAGGGCTCGGAGGAACCCACCAGAAATATCTTTAATATAACCCATTAAAAAGATTTGTCCATAAAGGATTTTTATTAAGTATTTGACCCCATCTAATTTCCATATTCCATAACTAATTTCGGAGTCAAATTTGTCAACCACCTCGTCCCAGAATGGAGTATGAAATGATAGAACGATTGACTTGGGCTCAGGAAGGACAGGAACTAATACCGACTCAGGAAGGTGACTTAAGTGAAGTAAAGGTTCAGGAGTCGAAATTGGTTCAAGAAGCGGGTCCAAGTCAAGAAGTTGAAACTCAAGTCCACATGTATTTTCTAACAATGGGATGTGACCTAATTTGGGTGATTCCAGTTCAGGAATGATAGGTGGAGGAATCAAAACTGACTCTAAAATATTACTCAAGTTTGGTAACACAACCGGAGTCAATATTGATTCAGAAAGTTGAACTGGATCACAGATATGAGAATCTAGGTCACATATCTCATTGAGTTCAATATCAAAAAATTGAGAACTTGCCAATTTGTCAATAAGATTTTCAAAATTGTATAATTGGTCAAGTTCAATATGATCCTCAAAGATGGGGGATTCAATTTCATGATGAATAGGCATAGGATCCAACATTGACTCGGGGAAAAGATCGAAATCAGGTGAAGATACCGGAGTCATAATCGAATCAGAAAGTAGAATTGAATCACTAAGTTGGGGTTCAGGATCATATTCATTTTCAAGTTCTATTTCAGGAAAAGGAAAACTTGCTAAACTGTCAATATATTTTTCAAAATTTAGAGTTTGGGCAAGTTCAAATGGTTGTTCTGAAATGGAATCTTGATTTCTAAAACTACATGACTCTTCGGCTCTAACAGAATGGTTAGTGACATCAGAACTGGTCCAACGGTGAGAACGTAGAGATTCGACCATCATATCTATGTCACGATTACGAGCATTTTGAGCATGAGTCATGGCTTCTAGCATCTTTTCATAGTTGATGGGTTCATTGTCTTGTTGAAAAGATGAAGAGTTGTTTTGGAAGTGGTAGTGAAATTGTGAGTCCATCAGATTTTGTGATTGTTGTTTGGACTCACGCATACTCCTTTCCAAAATTGATGGTTTCCTATTTTGGACGGGTGAAACTGAGTATGAATCTTGAAAATATTGTGGACTAGGTGGAGAAGGAGGACAAATTGGTTGATAATTATGCTCGGGGGAGGTGAATCCCCACTGACTCAGTGAAGAGTTGAAATTATTATGGACATTATAGTTATTAGATGGGGGACATGGGTTATATTGATTCGGATAAGACCAATCCGGCACACTAGGTTGGTTAAAGTCATGATATGCCGGGTTGGTAATATCCGAAAAAGAGTTTGATGTGTAATATGGATTATTATTGAAGTTGAAAAAATTGTTATCATAGGCCATATCACACAATGGAATACAAACAAAAAAGAAAGAAAAACAAACAAATAAACAAACAAAGAAAAAGAAAAATTTTAACCTAAGTTAGGGTAGACCTATGACCTAGACGACTCCTAACTGGTTAGACTGTCCACGGGAGGTCCAATGCAGACTTTGACCACAAGCTAATCAGCCAAGTCAGGGCAAGTTGGTGGGAGGTTTTCCGTCAAAGACGTTCCTTAATTAAATAACCACCAACCTTCGGGCTTTCAGCCCTTAAACCCTTTCCTAGACACTGATTTGACAAGAGTCAAATTCCAACACCTTTCCCCCTTAGGATAATCTCCTAATTGAGTCCGAGATGTCCCTAGGGCCAACGTCTACTCATTTTAAGTTAGGCTTGGGTTAGTGAGTGCTTGGAATCTGATTTTTGGGCTAAGGAAGGGTGATTAAATCCCTACCTTATCTTGTTAATGGGTGGTGCCCTTAAGATCAGTTTGTGCAAGCGTACAAGATAAATAAGAT
The DNA here is from genome assembly GCA_038442645.1 of Agave tequilana. Classification (NCBI taxonomy): domain Eukaryota; kingdom Viridiplantae; phylum Streptophyta; class Magnoliopsida; order Asparagales; family Asparagaceae; genus Agave; species Agave tequilana. Next base: position 67,511 of record JAVJIF010011088.1, on the reverse strand, counting down.
TCACTCAAAGCGATATAAATCAACCAAGAAGTGAGTCCTATGCTAAATGCAATGCATACGTACCTTGCTCCAGCACTCTTCAACAGTAAAAATAAATGAATTGAAAAGACACGTGCCTAAAATGCAAACGTCTAATCAATTTTTTTATCTTTTCAATAAATGTTTTACTGTTGATTATTAGACGGCTTATGTGATGGCATATAAAAAAAGTAAAGTTGCAGAAAACTACAATTTTGCAAAGCAAGCAGCCCTGCAAAAAAAAAGTTAGTAGTGCACTCTTCCTTGCCGCGGAAACGCGGCAATTTAGAGGGTACTTGGTCTCTGTTTTCTGGAACAGAGGCCCAAGACCACTTATATGTTTCTGCAATCCTTTATTCCTGCTTTGCTTGCCTTATAGCCTGCAACAGAGAAGAAAATTCGTTTTAGTTCAAAAAAAAATTTCAATAAAAATTCAGATTTCAATAAAAACGTTACCCTCCCCGGCAACGGTGCCAAAATTTGATTGATGCCAAACCTTCACAAAAATACGGAATTACAGAACTTAAGATTAGGATGTGCAAGTGCTCAATTCTTACCGCTATATCAAGTGGCTATGCGGGTCGTGATCCACAAGGAGGGTTTTGCGATAGAAGCGTTTACGTTCTTTTATTGAAATCGTTAAGAAAACAAAACGATAGTTCTTCTCTGTTTTTAAGTTAACAAAAAGAAAAAGAAGTAATAATTAAAGTTAAGAAGAAAGTGAGAGATGAAGAAAGTGGAAAAAATCAGAAAACGGTGAAAGAAAGCGACTATGTACAAGTGAGTCAAAAGAGAATGATTTGGAAGAGGTGGTTGGTGATCTAAACTAAGAAAGAAAGAAAAGAAAGAAAGAAGAGTGAAGAATACTTACCTAGATTGATTTATGACTTACTTGGAAACCTTTGCTTGTTCTACCTTTGCTTTGGAGGCGTTCAACGCATAGATCATAAGCTCGAGCTCAGTCCCTGTTCGCATTATATCATCAAGTCTAGCACAAGCATGAAGTGATACGTTTTGAGGAGGAAAACGTCTTCATGAAATATCGTTGGCACTCTCATAACATCGGTGTACTTGTGCTTTGGAATTCACTTGTAAACTCAACAAAAACAAACGAGGTAAACTAGAAGAGTAAAACGAAAACAAAAGAAAATGAAAGTAAAGAAGAACATAAACAATTGTTACCTTTATTGCTTGAAACTATGGAAGAAAGGAGGAGGGTACATCGGTGTCACTCTCAACATATGCCTCTCTCTCTTACTTACATGAATCATCATCTAACCTAAGCTACATACAAGTTACATAAAAAGAAAAACCTAAACTACAAAATGGAAAACTAGTCTAAACCTATCTCTGCATGGTCGTCCATTTTTCAGCGCAGATACTGGCTTTTTATAGGCATAAACCCAACAACCAGGATCCGGGGAGATCGGGGGAGCAAACGCTCCCCCTAACTCCCCAACAATGCCGCGGAAACGCGGCTTGGGCCGTGTTTTCGCGGCCAGGGTGTGGCCAGATGGCCACACTCTGTTGGTGGGTCGCGCTGGTTTGGCCTTCTGACTTTATCTGCAGTTGGATTTTCAGTTTGAGTCTCGGATTCTGACGAAATAGCCTTGGATTCTTGGCTTTAACCGATCGATTCTGAGAGGATTCTTCTCAACCGGTTTTCAACCTCTTGATTTTGCCTTAATTCAGTGAGTGCGAATTAATTCTAATTTAATTCAGAATTTTGGTGGGCTTTGGGCTCATTTCTCTTCATCTCCTTAAAGATTGGGCCTGCAAATAAATTAAGCAATTAATTAGGACAATGCAGGCTTTTATTCTATAATAAGTATGGACATATGATATTAAATATGCAACATTAGCGACCAATCAGCAGTGCGTAATTCCTCCAATCCTCTGCCTAAGAAATGAAATTTTGAACACGTAGGTGGTGCTGATCCAAACCTGATCTTTGTTCTCCAGAGAACTGCTTCTGTAACTACTGGTAAGTCAAAGGAGCAAAAGAATAGGATCATCAATGCCAGTATGCTGACCCTTCGGGAGATTATTTCTAATGGCCAGTTTAAGTTGGATTCCCGTCCTCTACTGAGGAAGCCTGACTTCTTCTTTGGTGACTCAATTGAAGAGGATAAGGCTGTCCTTTATGACAGGAACTACAAATGGCTCCGCCAAATTTGCGAGAGAAGGTTCTTCCTCCCAAACATGGAGAGGATGTATCCTCTGGCCTATCAGTAACATATGTCCGTGCGTCAGATAATGGATTAGGATTTTGTCAAGCAATACTCTAGAGTCTCTTTGGGCAAAATAGGTGTCCATGAAGCCTACACCATTGGGCGTGGGAGGAGTGTGCTGGGATTGCATCCTGGCTTGGTCAGGACTGAGTACCCGATGTGAGAGACCCCCTAGCTTGGAGTCTCCTTCATCAAACAATTCCTGGACGTGGGGGGTGACTTCCCTCCTGAATTTTGTGCGACCGGCTGTGTCCATTCTACTGATAAGAACTTGAGGTGCAGAATGGTGGAATTTGTTTTGGTAGAACTTAGAGACCTTCTGCTACAGGCTGGGTTGTATGAGGCTGTCAGGGCTATTCAATACGATATCCTATAGAGTACCTAACATTTTTACGCCGTCCTAGAGCGTTATAATCTGGAGACTTGTACATTCTTCACTCCCCTTGGAGAAACGGGGCTCGCCTTCATAAGATGCATGAAGTCTCGGGGCTATTGATTGGAGATGTCCCTCATGAGGAGTACGTCCCGTGAACCGAGGAGCTGCATCTACTGAAGAAGAGTGACCTCTACTGTAGGAGTTGTACTGGGAAGTGTTGTGCCACTTTCATATTTGCGGACAGGTGACCGGATAGAGGAGCGGGGGAATCATGTAGATATCATAGGTAACTTATCTATTCCCAGGGGTGAACAAGGCTACCCTAATGTTTCGGCTAGCCTCCAGCACTGATAAGAAATTTTTTGAAAGAATCAGTGCATCTACCAGTTCCAACACCACCGAGTCATAACGAAGACACCTTCCAACCTGACATGGTCTTCGAGAGTTTTATGATCAAGCCAAAATTCTAATGTCGGATCGGGCTCTGTTGGCAGGTTTCCTCATGCTATGGCTAAAGCGAGTGTAGTGCCAACTCTACCGCTTGAGGCGATTGTTACGATGTGGTGTATCCGGTAGTGCTTCATGCCCATGGAAAGTCTATTGCCCTTCTTTCATCAATGGTGGCCGGGATCCATAGCGTGTTACGTGCATTAACGAAGAGCTTCTGCTAAGTGGAAGCAATTATTGATGCAAAGGACCATCCAGTCACTGATTCCAACGGTCGTCCCCTGGTCAAGACTCTTCGTCCGAGGTCGAGCTCACATATACATACCTGATGGCCCAGTACATTATGCATTGTCCTTCGTTGATGACGGCGGCATCTGCCTTTGAAGGTTTCAAACCTTATGTGCAGCGATTGGAGAATTCAGGCTGGCTGCAATATTACATGTTCTATATTCGAAAGATGATCATGAATGGGAGCAACTACCAGTTGGACAGATGTTTCCCTGAGATTCATGATGCGTCTTACGGGGATCAAGTTTGTAGATCTTGTTAGCATGGATGGCTTCACTCGGTTATCCTCTAGCGTCTTCTAGTGGTTGATAAATGTCTGACCCGGATATCTGGTCTTTCGGTAAGGGAACTCCTACACGCTAGAGCCTTACGTTCCTTGTTAGTTTGCCCGATAGTTTAGTTATGACCAGCTGTACATTGGCAACCCCAACCCAAGCCTTCGCTTCAGTGGAAATCTCTTCGAAGGTGCCCGGGCCTGGTGTTACAACGTAGCGGGAGGAACTTGAGCTGTCTTCACTCTCCCTCACAAGACGCCCAACTCTTATGCTAGTTTTGGCTTTCGTTCATGGTACTTCATCGCGAATCAGGTGCCCGACTTTTGAATAAATACTTCATGTGTTAAGGGCATCAAGTCCACGTACAATGCGAGATGGAATCCAAGGGTTACCGGATGCGGGGGATGGCCGAGTACCAAAAGGATGAGAAGGAGGTAGGGAGGGAGTCCTGGAGGGAGGCCAGCCAGACAACTTTAGAGTCAGAGTCTGGGGCAGAAGTGGCTGAGGGGCAACCCACCAGAAGGATTCGACAAGTTGTGTCCAAATGTCCTCGTGCCTTCACCTCCCAGGGTGAGCCCAGCCCTAAGAAGGCTAATAAAGGACCTGAGGCTGAAGCTTCAGCCCGGATGCCTGAAGTAATTCCTCCTGGTGCTGAGGAGCAGGAGAAGGAAGAAGAAGAAGAGAAAGCAGCTCCAACACTTTGTCCCTGAGGCTTGCGCAGTAGGGACATTGCGATCCTGGCAGAAGGAAAGCCTGCAAGTGAATCTACCATGGCCGAAGGTGCTAAAGGGCCTGAAGAAGTGGTGGAGGGGTTAAAGTTGAGATTTCCAGAGTTTCAACTCAGCCTGGAACTTTTTACACCCAAGAGAGAAGGGCAGATGTGCAATAACCTAGGTCACCCTGCGGGTGGATGCCTACCTTGCGGGTTGTTCATCCCAGCCCTACTACTAGTGTTCTTAGTGGTAAAGCCCCGATCACTGAGACTTCATGGGTCTAATTGTCGTCTTCATCATCTGAGGAGTACGAATATTATTCGGTGAAGAAGTTAGCTTCGGCGATGTACTCGCTCTTCCTGATACAGCAAATTTTTGCATATATCAGATGAAGAGATGCAGGTGTCGTCCCTGCGATGGTTCTGTCATCATGAGAGATTGCCACTGTTGAGGGTATTTCTTCATCTTCCTTCACTATTTCTCCATCAAATTAGGAAGATTCTTTAACATTTCACTCAAATTTCTTCTGTAGGGGTGACTACCGATAGCGAAGCCACAACTTCTTCTCACATTGAGGAGATGATCCAGGAGCTGGCCGAGCAAGAGGGTCTTGAAGTTCCTGCAGTAGGACGCTTCACGAGGAGGTAGCCACTGAGACCGGGGAACCCTCATCCCCAATTGGCTTGTCCAAAGACTTGTCGTCTTTCGATCCTCAACTTAGTAAGAGAACATGGATGTTCCATATACTCCCATTCTCATTGTCATTGCTAACATTGCTGTTATTATTGCAGAGAGTATTGGGCTGACTCAAGTAGAGGATCCCGTGGTGAGCATCAGCGCAGAGGATAGCGCAGTTCAGACTTCGGCCGGTGAACCCAGTGCCGTGGAGCTTATCGCTGCCCCTGTTACTGTGGAGACCACCACAATAATAGTTTCGGAGGTGTTGGCGAGGACTTTAGAATCGAAAGAGCCTGCTGTTGGCCTTATCCCTGCAAAAATTGAGTCGGTTCCCGTCTATGTGGACACTACCCTCATTATTATGGAACGGGGATCCGGGAGTGCACCAGCAGGGTTATCTCCAGCCATGGACATCATGGAAGAATTAGCGCGTTAAATAGTACAACAATTTTTTCGCCTCCATGAAGTCTTGTATCGAGTTGGTTCTTTCTGGGGGAAGTTCCTTCGAGTTTGCCCGGAAGCTTCTTGAAAAATAGACCGAGAATATTTGTCACACTGGAAGCTCGAAGCAAGCTAGGGCGTATCTGATGCTGATTGAACAGCTGAGGACATGTCTGACAAAATTAAGGACCCCGAAAAAGGGCAGACAAATGGACAAGGCTCGATCAATACTGAATAAGCTCCTCATCGCTTAGGAATGTGAGAGGAAAGAGATGGAGGAGCAAATGGTTGAGTGGCCCACCATCTTCATAACTTCCAAGCCAGCTACTAAAAATTGGTCGACGATTCTAGGGAATTCGAGGTCGTCACCAAGAACGCGGAGCAAGTCATTATTACTGCTCGGGTGGCTATTGCCAAGGTGGAAGCCTTGATTCAAGTCAACAAGCAAAAGCTTGCTGCTGCCAGGGGAAGGTTAGAGAGCTGGAAGTTGCCAAGAAGCTGGTCCAAGAAGATCTTACTACCCATTCTTCCAATTTGGAGTCTCATCAAACGTAGCTAGCTACGAAAAGACTCTTATCAGAGGAAGAGTTGTAGATTCAGGCTTGGGAGGAAGTTGAGAAGGCACGCCAGCAGGAGATGCAGCGCCTCTGGGAACAGATCTATTCTTTGGTGGATCAGGATTGGGGGAGCAGGATTAGCCCGCTTCCCTTTTATATCTTCTCATTTTTATAATAACACTCCATTTGTCATATAAGAGAGTGTTTGTATTACTTTTATCATTTTTGATTCAAATAATAAAAGTTATCAATTTCTTATCTCGTCTTTAGTCTCTCGTTGCATTGAGAATCAAACGGACTCTTTGTTATGTGGATGAATTTAGATTTCATAGTCGCAATCCTTGACTATTGCGAAAATATAGTCCTTAGTCATCTTGTCGAGACGCGGCCATGAATGATAGAAAAGAAACTCAAGCAGTACTGAGTTTGTGAATGAGACGCGGCTCTTATTTGTAGCGAAGATGCGGCTCTGAGTTGTCAAGAGCGACGTGCGATGTGACTCTGAAGTGTTGAGAGAAACGCGGCTCTAGCTCACTGAGAAAACGCGGTTCTGGATCGCTGAGAGGACGCAGCTCTAGATCACTAAGAAGACGTGGTTCTGGATCGCTGAGAGGATGTGGCTTTGGATCATGGAGAGGACGCGGCTCTGGATCACTGAGAGGATGCGATTCTGTCTTCTTCGATTTAATAAAGGAATGCAGTACTCTGGCTTTTGAAAGGTCGCGGACTTCTAGACGCGGTCTTCAAGTCTATGTAAGAACGTGGACTTTGGGACATAGCCTTCAAGTCTTGCGACAGGATGCGAACTTCAGAACATAGTCTTCAAGTTCTGTGAAAGGACGTGGACTTTAGAACGCAGCCTTCAGGAAAGGAGGCGGACTTTAGGACGCGGCTTTCAAGCTTGTGAATGAACGCGGACTTCAGGACGCAGCTTCCAAAGCGTCACATACAATCCATCTTAAAGATTTTGTTGGATCTTTCAATGCCAAGTCGGCATTGACGGTTGTAGACTTGTGTCTTTGGTGTTTCCTAGAGTAAAAATCCACGTGTCTCATCCACACTGGAGTTGATATTCGTATAGGAATTAAGGCTGATGGCTTTGATTTTTATGCCATTAATTATAGGCCTTCAGCGAGCCTATAAATAGGCCTCAGGTTCTTAACAGTCATTCATCTCGACTGTTTTTCTTTGCGAGCATGCGCTCTAAGGGACTTCATCTTGATTATTCCCCTTAAAAGGCCTTCTTCAAGGGCATGTGCTCTGAAGAACAAAAAGAACCCAAAGCTTCAATGCTTTCTTGCAATCTTCTTCAAAGAATATCACTGTTGAGTGTACTAAAAGGCATCTCTTTAGCCTTGACAAATGAAGTTCATTATCTAGAGAATTCTTCTTCAGGTATGAACTAGCTTTTGCCATGATGAGGCTCGGTCTCTTTGAAGTTCTGTAATCCCTAGCCATGAAGAGATTCTGTCGCTTGATCTTTTTCTGAAATATTTTTCTTGAGATTCAGGCATCCCTGCTCTGCAAACGCGTACTACTTGATGATACAAGGCCTTGTTGGCTTCAAAGTCTAAGTCCCAGGTTCATACGTGAGTGTGGCGAACTCCGCATTTTGTGTCTTGAAACACGATTTTTGGACATGAGGCTCACGTTTGGGGTTCCTGACTTGAAAAATTTTAAGTCTGCCTTTTTGTGATCTCTGGACGCAAATATGGCAAACCCTGCATCTCAAATGTGAGTGTGGTGAACTCTGCGTCTTGAAGTCACTTCAGACAGTTTTAAGACCCGTGTCCGTTGAAATATGCCTCGCGTCTCATGTATCAAACGCGAGTCTAATATCAGACTTCATTCAGATTCATATTCTCTATCTCCGCATCCGTAAGATTCGCATCTGGAGTTCATAGCTTCAGCCTCGCGTTTGTACTCCTAGCATCCTGTTTTCTGTCCTTACAGAATTTTAACCCTTGTTTTTTTTGTTTCTTGCAGGTCTTGGCCATATCGAAGGTGCTGGTTTCAGTGTCTTTGCCAGGTTCATGGGAGAATATTTGGACCAGCCAGCTTGTTTGATCGGCAAGCACTCGGGGAATCAGGACTCATGTCCACGGGCGAGGAAGATCCACGCGGTTGTTGATACACATCAAGACATTATTGGATATGATGCACCAGTAATGTCTTGGATCCTTCCTGGGTCACAGTGAGTATGGCGCATCTGAAGGTCATAGGAAAGACGACGTCACCAGGAAAGTCTCGGATCCTCCCTTCACCAATCTTACTCAAAGAAGTGACAGCGATGAAAAACCCGTGCTCATTAGATGACTTCTGGGAGCTTTCCATTAAGTAAAGGATTCTGGCCTTGTGAAGACCTTCGCATCAGTTGGTCGGGTAGAATCCGAATGTTCCCCTGCATTTCGACCTCGAGAAACACCATTGTTCTCAAGAGGAGAGAAAGTTGATCTGTTATTTCCTACCACAGTCAAGAGGATGAGTTTTTTGCATCTTCGAGATTTGGAGGAGTAAGTGCAACCTTTCGCTAAGCAAGAGGGACCTTTTTTGTACTCTTTTGTTGTAACATTCAATCTTATTGTATAAGAGAGCGTTTTGTATCACTTTAATGGCTTTTTGGAATATCAATAGAAGTGACACTTTTTTTTTGTCTTCTTACATGTCTTGACTTCCTCTTTTGCATTGACAAATTAGGAAGGTAGAAGTGATTACCTTTGATTTGCTAGAAATGTAACATTTTAACTTAGCAAGTCAAAGTTGAAAAAAAATTCCATTTAAGGAATTTTAAGATCACTGTCAAAGATGTGATGTTAACTAGACATGAGTGGAATAGTGGACTTGCCAATCTATGGATGAGAATAGCAAGTGAAATTTTCAACCCTCGAAGGATTATAACTGAGCCTTCATCAGAGGTTTAGTATTAACGTAATTAAGATTCAGCTGGGGATTGATGGAAAGAACGTTTAATATATGTGATTAACCTAACAGTAATTCTAGATGGACCTGCCATTCTATTTACGAGAATAACAAGTAAGACCAGATCCTTTGGGGATCTAGGAAAATTTTATCATTAGAGGTGTGATATTAACTTAACGGGTTGAATTAAATTTTGTCAAAGGTGTGATATTAACTTGAGAAGGATGTAAGTTAGAGGTGTGATGTTAACTTAGCTCTGCAGAAATTTCAGTTTCATTGGGAAAACTGAAAATGCCACTGTTATAGGTGTAATGTTAAACTTAACAGTAGAGGTAATGCTAGAGGTGTAATGTTAAACTTAGCATTAGTCATCTCGACATCGATACAGAAGTTCAAGAAAAATATTATCATAGGTGTATTGTTAAACTTAACAATGAACTGGATGCTGGAGGTGTGATGTTAAACTTAGCATCGCTCATCTCAGCTTTGATATGAAAGCCTGAGAGAAAAGTAATTGTCATAGATTTAAATATTGAACTTGGCAGCAACTTTATCACTATTAGAAGTGTAGAGTTAAACTTAATAGTAATTTGTTAGAGGTGTGATGTTAACAAGACAAAAATTGATTTGCGATATAAGCAATTTTGAGGACTTATCATTCTATGAATGAGAATTTACAAGTGAAGTTTGGAATGTCAGAGGTGTGTGTTAACTTAACAAGAATTGATTTGCAATATGAGTAATTTTGAGGACTTGACATTCTATTGACGAGATTGACAAGTGAAATTTAGAATGTCAGAGGTGTAGTGATAATTTGACAAAAGTCTATTTTACGATATGAGCAATTTCGAGGACTTGTCATTCTATGGACGAGAATTGACAAGTGAAGTTTGTACTCACTGGGGAGTATTGAAACTCTTCACTATTAGAGGTGTAATGATAACATAGCAGTATTTGAGCTTATGAACCTACCATTTCGTTGGAGAGAATTGGTGGGGGACTTTGGTAGAAAATAGAATAAATTGTTAGAGGTATAATATTTAATGTGACAAACAATGATTCTGAGCGAGCCTTATTGTCAGAGGTTTAATGTTAACTTGACTGGCACTACTGGGGATCAAAACAGACATGGCTTGCCAGAGGTTTATTGTTAACGTGACAAGTCTCTGTTCATTATGTCAGATAAATGGATATAGGTATTTTTGTGGTCCTGCCATTCTGTGGGTGAGAATTGGTAAGAGATTTTGGAGGAGAGGATGGGACCAAGTCCCTTAGGATTTTTAGCAAATCTATAGCTATCAACGGATTTGGTATGCCTTTACCAACTACCGTTTAAGTTGGACTAGCCATGCTATTTCCCTCAGCATGATAGGTTATCGAGGACTGATGTTGGACTTAACAGCCAACATTTTCCTTCATCCTTAGCCGTCAGAGGCGTCGGATATTCATAGATAAATTAGAGAAGAGTGACAAGGCTAAAACTGAAGTTTCTCACTTTGTTTCTTTTTCAATGTTTACATCATGCATCATGATGTAACCAGTGTTCAATCGGTTCGACATTGATCGACCATGATGTGATCTAGTGAAGGAAGAAAGTGTATCGCCGTTGATCGGCATCATAAGTGTGTCGCCATCTGGGGTTATAAAGCGGTATGCTTCATTTGAGTAGACCGACTCTACTACAAGTGGTCCTTCCCATTTTGGCTGAAATTTTTCTTTGGTCTTATGTGTCATCACCATAAGTCTTCTAACAGCTAAGACAAGGTCACCTTTCTTGAAAGTCCGCTCCTTAAGTTTCTTATTGAAGGCTCTGGTAATTCGAGCTTGATAGAGCTCATTTGCTGTTGAGCTTTTAGGCGTTTATCATCTAAAGCTTCAAGCTCCTTGAGTCGCAGTTGATGCTTCTCCTCATTTATCATCTCTGTTGTCAGGGCGACGCGTAGATATGGGATCGGGATCTCTAGTGGAAGTACAACTTCACTTCTGTATACCAAAGAGAATGGTGTTGCCTTCGTCAGGGTTCTCACTATCATGCGATGAGCCCATAAGCATTCACCTAATTTATCATCCCAGTCGCGCTGGCTTTTTGAGAAGAATTTCTTGAGAAGTTTCCCTATGGTTCTGTTGAAAGCTTCAACAAGGCCATTAACGACTGGGTAGTATGCCGTTAAAGACACAGTTTGAATCCTGAACTTGTTGAAAATTCTGGAAGGCTTGGCTGACGAACTGAGGCCCATTATCATGAACAATCCATTGTGGTACGCCAAAGCGATAGATTACGTGATGTTTAATGAACTTGATCACGTCGGGTGTCTTTACCTCCCTTATAGCGATAACTTCCGCCCATTTACAAAAGTAGTCAGTTATGGCTAGGATAAATCGATGTTCTTTGGATGAAGGTGGACTGATAGGACCAATCACGTCCATTCCCCACATTTCCAATGGTCAGAAAGAAGTTGTGGGGCGAAGATGTTGATCGGAAGGTGGGAGTGTACTAATATTAAGAGAGAGAGGGTTTAGAGTCAACCTTCGATGCTCGTATGTTGATGTTCAAAAACTCCAAAATGTATTCACAGATTTTCTTTACTCCTTCTGAATCACCGTCGTAGCATAAGCTAATACGGGTCGGATCCACAGGGGGAGTTTACGATAGAAGCATTCACGGTTTCGAAATTGAGTTTGTTTTAAGAAAGAAAACGAAAGTTCTTCTATGTTCAAGAAAAACAAAATGACATAGAAAGTAGATGAAAAATTCTTTGTTTATTTTGTTGCATAAGAAGGAAAAGGATGGAAAGGAAAGTAAAATGAACTTGGATGTAGTTTGAAAAGAGAACTTTAAGAAAGGAAACTTTGAAAGACTTTAGAGAGACAAACCATGACTAGCTAACTCTTCTAATAGACTAACTTACTAATCTCATAGGGTGATGCATGCCTCATGTTGATTCATCGGCAAAGGTTTGTCTTGCTTATTTGGTCAAAATATTTTCACATGTAGAGGATAAGTGATCTTCTCGGCTTGACTTGTAGCCTCATGGATTCATCGGCTCCCGAGATAGATTTTCAGTGGTGGAATCAAGGATAGTCACTCAAGGATATGCTAAGGAAGAAACTACAAGATTCATTAGTCCATCAAAGCCATACTCGAGCTAGCATTGAAGAAAGAAAGTTGTACTACTAATCAATAGCATAGTTAAGTGCTCCATCTCCATATTCCATCAAGGCACTTGTTCTAAAGATAAGGCTCTAAATGAGGCTCACATGAATCATATGGAATGAAAACAAGCATTTGCCAAGAATTAAAGTAACTAATCTTCATTGGGGTTAATAGAGACTTGAAATTACAGGACTACAATAAAGCATCCAATGAATCACATGAATTAGCAATCACCCAAGAGTTAGAAGTTAGTAAAATTAGAGGTTAGCTAGTCATGTTAGAAAGTTAGCTAGACATTGAAATAAAAAGCACATACCAATTCATTGTAGAAGAAGATGCAACAGTAATAAAAGCTTGAAGAAAGTAAAGCACTGGAATGAGTAAAGATGAGAAGAAAGAAGGATCAATTCTTGCATTTGAGTTGTCACCTCTCCAATTACAAGATCTCTCACTCTCTCTTTCTCTCTTTGCTGAATTCTAGAAGAAGAAAGAAGATTACAAGAGCAACTAAAGAAAGCTAGAGAAAATCCCTACAATTCTCTCAAAAATACAAAGCTCTTCTCTCCTTTTCTCTCCTCCTTTTTTTACAGAGGCCCTAGGGGTCTATTTATAGGCTCCAGGGGATGAGGCCCTCAAATCGCAGCCCTGGGATTAAACACTGGCTCAACGGCCAGATGCTTGCAGCGGATCCGCGGCCAGGGCCGCGCTTCCGCGGCAGAATCTTGGCCGTTGCGCCAATGATTTCTGTTGCCATTCTGTTAGCGTTCGTATGCCTCGCTGGACCTTCTAAAAAGTCGGGAATATTCGTGGACAACTCCAGACCTAGGCTTCTCCTTTTGGGCTTCTTCTTTTGTGCTATTTAATTAATCCCATAATTCCTTGTAAATTCCTTGTTTATAGGCCTTAATCTCCATTAATGGTGGACCTGAAAAAAGAGAGAAAAAAAGCAATAAAAATCTTATTTTTCTCTATATAAAGTATGATATGGAAGTGGAAAATGATACAAAAATGAACTCCAATCACACCCCTATACCTAGCTTTTACTCGTCACCGAGCAAAAAGAAAAAGAGAAAAAATCCTAGCTAAATTATTGAACCACTTTCGTAGGTGTCACGATTGCATTGAGCTCGTGCAACAAGCCGTTAAACCTCTAGGTTACCCTAGAGGAGGAGTGTTGTCTCCTGAGGGTTTTCAGCGGATTGCACCCACAAAATCTAAGAAAGAAGAAAAATGTTAGTGAAAAAATTATGATCCATATTTTTCAAGAATTTCCTTGATCTATCAGTTTCGGGTTACCCTAAACTTGTCTTTCTTTTTATAAGTTCTATTTAAAGTTTTGTCTTCAGCTTAGGTTAAGTTTTTAAGGAATAGAGAGAAAACCGGATTTTGCATCAAGCCTAGTATATATACATCTATATATATGAGGAATTTTTCTTAGACTAGAGTTCATTTATTTACTAATATATACAATTTTTTTTATTTTATTTTACTTAATCATTTATTCATTTACACCTCTTTAGCTTCCTTAGTCTTTCTAATTTACCCATGTAGCGAGCCTTTTACTGATAACTCCCAAACCAGTCGGTCTTAGGACACCAGATGAAGATGCATCCCTAAGGTTCAAGGACTCGAGTAAACTAGGCCACGAATGTTAAGGACTTAACCACCTTTAGGTGTGACTGGCCATGCTTCTTAAGGCACAACTAACCAGCTTAACTAGTGGTTAAGTAATTATATTAAAGATTATTTGATCATTATTTGTATTTAAATGTATAATGGAAATAACTTTGAGCTTAAGCCATAATTCATAAATACACTCCCGAGGTTTCGTGACCTAGAGTCCGAGGATGCATATTTCTTCATTCGTGAGTTTGAAGAAGTTTGTGTGATGATGAAAATTTCACAATTGACTGAGGACGTTGTTAGATTAAGGTTCATACCTTCGCGCTTAAGGATATAGCTAAGAAATGGCTATATAATCTTCCTGCCAGTTCTGTCTCTTCATGGGATGATTTTGTAAAAGACTTTCTTAAGAAGTTCTATCCCATTCATAAGACAGCCCTCATGAGAAAAAACATAATACAGTTCAAGCAGGAATCTAATGAACCATTCTGGAAGTATTTCGAACGATTCAAAGACTTACTAGCCCTATGTCCTCATCACGGCATAGAGAAGTGGCGGCAGTGCCAAATTCTCTATGACGGACTTGACTACCAAACCAAGACACTCCTTGAAACCATGTGCCAAGGGAAATTTTTAAAGAAAGATGAGAATCAGGGTTGGGACCTCTTTGAAGCTTTAGCCGAAAAAAATTTCAGTGGGAGTCATGCCCAGAAAAACCCAGTCCCACCACTTCCAGAACCGGTATGATTCGATTGAATCCTCCATAGCTGCCAAGGTAAAAATAACACAATTTATGAAGAGGATAGAACTGCTTGAAGCTAGGGAACCTACTGCTGTGAACTAGGTCAACCCACCACCTGTGGTCAACCCGGGTTGTACCTATTGCCATGATCTTAACCATCTGTTTGAAGAGTGTCCTGTTTACCAGTCTCAAATGTATCAGGAAAATACGAATGCGGCATATGCCAGACCCAACTACAATAATACTCTAAAACATACAATCCGGGATGGCGAAACCATCTAAATTTTTCCTGGAGTCAGTCGGTCCTGAGCAACCAAGGCAACCATTTTCACATCAATATCCTGCTCAGTCTCATCAACCCAGTTACCACCAAAATCCACCACATTTCCATTCATACCAGAGTCCACCAAATTTTCAATCATATCAGAATCCACCACATTTGCAAACAAACTTCCAGCCCACATATCAGCAACATCAACCACAAAATCATCTAGACAAAAGAATGTCAGATTTGGAAAAAAATGATCGAAACCTTATCCAAAACCCAGGCTTCAATGATGACCAACCACCATTAGGATATGAACAAGATACGGTCCAGATAGGTCAGTTGGCTAATTCTTTGAATGAGAGACAAAAAAGAATGCTACCAAGTCAGCCATTACCCAATCCAAAAAATCACTTCCCTCTGCATGAAGTTGAAGACATGGACCCCAGTCAATGCAACACTGTTCATATTCTGAGATCTAGAAAGCGGGTAGATAATAAGGTTTCTAATCAACCCACCAAATCAGTGTCAAAATCAACACCTCCTGTTCAGGTACAACCAACTCAAGACAATCCATCTTCAAGTTCACAACCATCAACTTCCAAATCCAATGAAAAAGAAAAGACAGATGAGCAACCATACAAGCCTATTGTACCATTTCCAAATAGGCTAGCAAACCAAAAGCTGAATGCTCATATGGAGAAGATAAGTGAAATGTTTAATCAAGTCCAAATCAATGTACCCCTTCTTGATGCCATACAATAAGTCCCATCATATGCCAAATTTTTAAAAGAAATGTGCACCAAGAAGAGGAAAGCAAATGTTCCAAAAAAGGTCTTCCTAACTTCAAACATAAGTGAGTTGCTCACTGGGTCAATTCCTATGAAATATAAGGACCCAGGGAGTCCAACCATTTCTTGTATTATAGGACAGACCACGATCAACAGGGCATTACTTGATTTAGGAGCCAGCATCAATCTTCTTCCCTTTTCTGTGTATCAGCAAATTGGGTTAGGCGACCTTCGTCCAACCAAAGTTACTATACAACTGGCTGATCGCTCTGTAAAGATTCCCAAGGGGGAGATTATAGATGTTTTAATACGGGTCGGGGAATTCATCTACCCTGTAGACTTCATTGTTCTAGAGACGCAACCCGTAGACAATCACAGAGCTCAGACACCTGTCATTCTAGGACGCCCTTTCCTAGCCACTGCAAATGCAATCATCAACTGTAAGAATGGCTCAATGCGTCTAACTTTTGGAGATATGACAAAAGAGGGAATGTTTTCCACCTGGGAAAACAACCTCGAGATTTGGATAATGAGTCATTTGAAGTGAACTTAATCGAGGGTTTAACAAGTGAACATGACAAGGAGGTTGAATATGAGTCCGATGAAGAATTTGAGTTGGAGTCTGATGACTTCAACCTTAATCAGATTGTTGAGTCCACAGTGGAATGGGCCACTAATACCACCCCTATTCTTCCCTTGCACCAAGAACAACCATTGATGGATCATGTCATGTCCCTTCTTCTGAACTTAAGGTCCTTCCAAATCATCTCAAGTACCAGTATTTGGATGAGAAAGAAGTTTTTCCCGTGATCATTGCATCCCATCTCACGAAACAACAAGAAGAGGATCTTCTTACAGTGTTAAGAGAAAATTGAGAAGCCATTGGTTGGACCATGGCTGACATAAAGGGGATTAGTCCTTCCATAGTACAACACCGGATTCATTTGACGGAGGATGCTAAACCAAAACGCGACCCACAGCGTAGACTGAACCCAATCATGCAGGAGGCTGTTAGAGCTGAGATTTTGAAGCTGTTAGACAATGCGATTATCTATCCCATATCCGATAGCCAATGGGTAAGTCCAGTCCACGCTGTATCAAAGAAAGCAGGATTTACCGCGGTAGAAAACGATAAGAAAGAATTGGTACAAACACGACTTCTTACGAAGATTCGAGTTTGTATCGATTACTGAAAATTGAACACTGCCACACATAAAGAGCACTTTCCCCTTCCGTTCATTGACCAAATGCTCGAGAGACTAGCGGGACATGAGTACTACTGTTTCCTGGATGGATATTCAGGATATAATCAAATCCCTATCGCTCTCGAGGATCAAGACAAAACCACCTTCACCTGTCCCTTTGGAATATTTGCATACCGAAGAAGGCCCTTCGGCCTCTGCAATGCTCCCGCAACGTTTCAACGTTGCATGCTGAGTATTTTTTTAGACATGGTGGAGAGATTCTTGGAGATTTTCATGGATGATTTCTCGATTTATGGCGATTCCTTTGAACAATGCTTGTACCATCTTAAGCTGGTTTTACAACGCTGCATGAAGAAAAACTTGACACTCAACTAGAAGAAGTGTCACTTTATGATCAAGCAAGGAATCGTTCTTGGGCACGAAGTTTCAAATAAAGGAATTGAGGTTGATAAGTCTAAAGTGGAAATAATTACAAAGCTCCCTGAGCCAACATGCTTAAAAGACATTAGATCATTCCTTGGGCACGCCGGTTTCTATAGACGATTCATTCAAGGGTTTAGCAAAATTGCTAGACCTTTGACAAATCTCTTAGAAAAAGATTTACCCTTTAAATTCGATGAAGAATGTTTACAAGCCTGGGAGGAGCTTAAGTGTAGACTTGTCTCAGCGCCGATAATTTCTGTGCCAGATTAGACTAAGCCATTTGAGATTATGTGTGATGCCTCAGATTATGCTATCGGCGCTGTTCTAGGGCAGCGTATTGATACTAGGCAACACGTAATCTACTATGCTAGTAGGACGCTGAATGAAGCCCAACTCAATTACACAACTACTGAAAAGGAATTTTTATCTATTGTGTTTGCGTTAGAAAAATTTCGTCAATACCTACTAGGGTCCAAGACAACTATTTTCACCGATCACTCCGCCCTCAAATACTTAATGCAAAAGAAGGACATAAAGGCTAGACTTATTCGATGGATACTTCTTTTGCAAGAGTTTGATTTGGAAATCAAGGATAAAAAGGGCGTTGAGAATGTAGTAGCCGATCACCTGTCACGAATTCCCAATGCACCAAAAGAAGAAAATACAAATAAATGACAATTTCCCTGACGAACACATTTTTACAATGCGTAAAGAGCCCTGGTATGCGGATATAGCGAATTACCTAGCAACCGGGCGAACACCTTCCGATTGGTCAGGTCAGGACAAACATCACTTCATGAGTCAAATGCAGTTTTTCTTTTGGGATGAACCGTATTTATTTAAATATTGTCCTGATCAGATAATACGAAGGTGTCTCCTGAGGATGAACATCAGAGTGTTTTGACATTTTGTCATAAGTTACCTTGCGGTGGACATTTTGGTCTACGAAAAACTGCTGAGAAAGTACTTCAGAGTGGATTCTACTGGCCCACTCTCTTTAAAGATGCATATACTTTCTGCAAGCTATGTGACAGATGTCAAATGACGGGTCGAATCACGCGAAAAGACATGATGCCCCTTACACCCATCTTGGAGGTCAAAATTTTTGATTTGTGGGGCATTGACTTTATTGGACCCTTTCCTCTGTCCTATGGCAACCAATACATTTTGGTGGCTGTAAATTATGTTTCCAAATGGGCTGAAGCAATTCCAACAAGGACAAATGACAACCAAGTTGTCATCAAGTTCTTACAGGAAAATATCATCTCACGCTTCGGAGCCCCCCATGCGATAATTAGTGATCACGGAAGTCATTTCTGCAATCGGGCTTTTGAAGCCCTAATGCGCAAGTACTCTATTTCTCACAAATTATCGACGACATATCATCCTCAGACTAACGGGCAAGTGGAAGTCACCAATAGACAAATCAAACTCATATTGGAGAAAACCGTTGGACAGAATCGTAAGGATTGGTCCATCAAACTCTCTGATGCCCTATGGGCATACAGGACCGCTTACAAGACTGTCCTCGGTAAGTCACCATATCGAGTTGTATTTGGAAAACCCTGCCACTTTCCTGTGGAGTTAGAACACCGAGCTAAGTGGGCATTAAAGCAGCTAAACTTGGACTTGGACAAAGCCGGTGCTTTGAGAAAATTGTAAATATCCGAGCTAGAAGAGCTGAGAAACGAGGCATATGACAACGCTCAGATTGCAAAACACAGAACTAAGCTCTTCCATGATAAATCAATCCATCGGAAAATTTTTGTCTCAGGACAAAAGGTTCTGTTATATAACTCAGGACTCCACCTCTTCCCTGGTAAATTGAAAACCAGGTGGTCAGGACCATACATTGTTCAAAAGGTCTTCTCTCATGGTGCCATTGAAATTTTTTATCCAAAAAATGGCAATACTTTCACTGTCAACGGTCAACGCTTGAAGCTGTTTTTTACCACTGAGTTCAAGTCACAAGATGTTCATGAACTGGGTCTTTATGACACAGTCTACATGTGATCATTTCATTTGAACATTTTCCCTGTACTCCCTTCATATCATTTTGGGACCCCTTTCGTAAATAATAAAAAAAATTATAAAAGAAAAATATAAAAATGTAATAACTACAAATAAGTGGACTTTGGTGCTAAATGGCACCAAGAACTTCCTTCTCTTCATGAATTCCTTTTAAATCACCCTAGGGTTGTAAATACCTAATTCTACCTAGGGTAATTTTGGGAATTCATCTCTCTCAGCTAGTTATATATATCATCTAACCCCAAGTCTCTCCCCTCACCCTAGATATTACCTCAGATCTGAAACACCCAACTCGAGCGCCGCCTCTCAATTTTTTCTCCACCTCTGCCTCATCCTTTTTGCCGCGTTTTCTCGGTAGAAGCCGCGCATCCACGGCCATCTCTGCTTCCCTGGTGCGCCGCCAAGTTCTATTGCAGTCGCGGATCTTTGCACTTGTCCGATCCAGTGCCCGATCATCTGATTTCTCTGCCGAGTGCCCTCTGCAATTAGGATTTTGTTTCCCCCCACGTAGTCCGGGGTGGTTTGCATTCTAATTCTCTGAACTCTTGCGTTGCTTTACTTCCTTTAGCATTGCACCATCACTATTTACAGAGAAAGATTATTCAAGAATTTTAGTGATATAATGGGTATGGGCATATTTTTCTAGATCGAATTCGTGCTTGGGATTGGTATGCTCTTGTATATGATAATTCCGATCGCGAAACATATTATTGTCCTGAATTAGTTAAATCATTTTATACTTCCATCGATCATGCTTCGGTGAATTTAGACACTTACCAATTCGCGGCTCATATGCCCATGGGTGACATCTTTATCACACTTCCTCTACTAGAGGAACTCACTCACGTCCCCTGTTACCCACAACACAGCGACCCCCTACTCTCATTGATTACATGTCCATCATGGGGCCCGCTATACAGAGCAGGACCGAGGGCTCAAAGCCAGTACCACTTTTCAAAATGTGCATTGCATTGGTCGATGGATTCAACGCAATATTCTAGGTCTGGACAACATAACTTCATTAACAGGCCCGTGCTGTAAATAATACACGACCTCATGACTCGGCAACACACGGTCTGCATTAACAAAACCATCTTCCATTGTATCATTGCCAATTCCTCACGCACACGTGGTGCTAAGTATTAACACCCTATTCTGATTACTCGTCTATGTAGGACTTTCCTACCTGATGATGTTTTTGACGCATACGACAGTGTATTCATAGCACATGAGAGGGCCACTAGTGCCTATAATAGTTGTCTTCATGCGGTCTGGGCCCCTAGTGTCCAGTCCGAAGATGTGCCAGTTGAGTCCTCTTCAGAGGAAAGTTTAGAGGAAGAGGATGAGCCTGCCTTTTGGCGACAAGACCCCCCTGCAGATACACGTGCCTTCATGTCCACCATTTTGGCGGGGCATGAAGAAAATATTCCGGGGACAAAGTCGACTACAAAAGCAAGTTGAGGAGCAGATGTCTCGATTAGACCGTATTGAGGAAGGTCTTAGGCGTTCACAGTCGGCTGGACACAGCACCACCGCTGGTTCAAAACGACGACGAGGGTGACACTGTTTCTTTACCTATTTCATGCATACTTTATCTTGCATACATTGGGGACAATGCATGAGATAGGTATGGGGAGGTAGATACTAACTTAGGATTTTTTATTTTCTTTTTAGGATTTTTCATTTTCTTTAGATTTTTCATTTTCTTTTTAGGATTTTTCATTTTCTTTAGATTTTTCATTTTCTTTTTAGAAAAAACCTTAAAAAAAAGGAGAAAATTTTGATCCATTTTTTAAAGAATCAAACTTGATCTTAGGAAATAAGGATATTCTAAACTATGATTTCTTAATATAAGTAGAAAAGAGGAGTTTTGTTGGGTTTTTAGGTTAAGGAAAAAAAAGGATAAGAAAGATAGCAAGATTTTAATTCTGTCTTTAGCATTATATACATTAAACATATTGAGGGATTAATCAAAGACTTAGTGATTCTATTTACATATATATATAATAAAAATAATAATAAATAAAGAAAAATATAAATAAATAAATAAATAAAATAATTACTTAACCACTAACTAAGCTGGTTAGTTGTGCCTTAAGAAGCATGGCCAGTCCTTAGCATTTGTGACATAATTTACTCGAGTTCTTGAACCTTAGGGATGTATCTTCATCTGGTGCCCTAAGACCGACTAGTTTGGGAGTCATCGGTAAAAGGCTCGCTACATGGGTAAATTAGAAAGTCTAAGGAAGCTAAGGAGGTGTAAATGAATAAATGATTAAGTAAAATAATATAAAAAAATTGTATATATTAGTAAATAAATGAACTCTAGTCTAAGAAAAATTCCTCATATATATAGATGTATATATACTACGCTTGATGCAAAAGCCGGTTTTCTCTCTATTCCTTAAAAACTTAACCTAAGCTGAAGACAAAACTTTAAATAGAACTTATAAAAAGAAAGACAATTTTAGGGTAACCCGAAACCGATAGATCAAGGAAATTCTTGAAAAATATGGATCATAAATTTTTTCACTAACATTGTTCTTCTTTCTTGGATTTTGTGGGTGCAATCCGCTGAAAACCATCAGGAGACAACACTCCTCCTCTAGGGTAACCTAGGGGTTTAACGGCTTGGTGCACGATCTCAGTGCAATCGTGACACCTACGAAAGTGGTTCAATAATTTAGTTAGGATTTTTTTCTCTTTTTCTTTTTGCTCGGGGACGAGCAAAAGCTAGGTATGGGGGTGTTATTGGAGTTCATTTTTGTATCATTTTTCACTTCCATATCATGCTTTATATAGAGAAAAAATAAGATTTTTATTGCTTTTTTTCCTTTCTTTTTTCAGGTCCACCATTAATGGAGATGAAGGCCCATAAACAAGGAATTTACAAGGAATTAAGGGATTAATTAAAGAGCCCAAAAGGAGAAGCCCAAATGGAGAAGCCTAGGTCTGGAGTCGTCGACGAATATTCCCGACTTTCTAGAAGGTCCAGCGAGGCATACGGACGCTAACAGAATGGCAACAGAAATCATTGGCGCAACGGCCAAGATTCTGCCGCGGAAACGCGGCTCTGGCCGCGGATCCGCGGTAAACATCTGGCCGTTAAGCCAGCGTTTAAACCCACGGCTGCGATTTGAGGGCCTCATCCCCTGGAGCCTATAAATAGAACCCTAGGGCCTCTGTAAAAAAGGGAGGAGAGAAAAGGAGAGAAGAGCTTTGTATTTTTGAGAGAATTGTAGGATTTTCTCTAGCTTTCTTTAGTTGCTCTTGTAATCTTATTTCTCCTTCTAGAATTCAGCAAAGAGAGAAAGAGAGAGTGAGAGATCTTGTAATTGGAGAGGTGACAACTCAAATGTAAGAATTGATCCTTCTTTCTTCTCATCTTTACTCATTCTAGTGCTTTACTTTCTTCAAGCTTTTATTACTATTGCATCTTCTTCTACAATGAATTGTTGTGTGCTTTTTATTTCAATGTCTACCTAACTTTCTAACATGACTAGCTAACCTCTAACTTTACTAACTTCTAACTCTTGGGTGATTGCTAATTCATGTGATTCATTGGACGCTTTATTGTAGTCATGTAATTTCAAGTCTCTATTATCCCCAATGAAGATGAGTTACTTTAATTCTTGGCAAATGCTTGTTTTCATTCCATATGATTCATGTGAGCCTCATTTAGAGCCATGTCTTTAGAATAAGTGCCTTGATGGAACACGGAGATGGAGCACCTAACTATGCTATTGTTAGTAGTACAACTTTCTTTCTTCAATGCTAGCTCGAGTATGGCTTTGATGGACTAATGAATTTTGTATTTTCTTCTTTAGCATATCCTTGAGTGACTACCCTTGATTCCACCACTGAAAATCTATCCCGGGAGCCGATGAATCAATGAGGCTACAAGTCAAGCCGAGAAGATCACTTATCCTCTACATGGGAAAATATTTTGACCAAACAAGGAAGACCAACCTTTGCCGATGAATCAACATGAGGTATGCATCACCCTATGAGATTAGTAAGTTAGTCAATTAGAAGAGTTAGCTAGTCATGGTTTGTCTCTCTAAAGTCTTTCAAAGTTTCCTTTCTTAAAGTTCTCTTTTCAAACTACATCCAAGTTCATTTTACTTTCCTTTCCATCCTTTTCCTTTTTATGCAACAAAATCAACAAAGAATTTTTCATCTACTTTCTATGTCATTTTGTTTTTCTTGAACATAGAAGAACTTTCATTTTCTTTCTTAAAACAAACTCAATTTCGAAACCGTGAATGCTTCTATCGTAAACTCTCCCTGTGGATCGACCCGTATTAGCTTATGCTACGACAGTGATTCGGAAGGAGTAAAGAAAATCTGTGAATACATTTTGGAGTTTTTGAACATCAACATACGAGCATCAAAGGTTGACTCTAAACCCTCTCTCTCTGAATATTAGTAAACTCCCACCTTCCGATCAAAATTTTTGATCGGAATTAAGGATATTCTAAACAATTCTTTGAAACCATGTGCCAAGGGGAATTTTTAAAGAAAGATGAGAATTAGGGTTGGGACCTCTTTGAACCTTTAGTCGAAAAAACAATTCAGTGGGAGTCATGCCCAGAAAAACCCAGTCCCACCACTTCCAGAACCGGTATGCATTCGATTGAATCCTCCATAGCTGCCGAGGCAAAATAACACAATTGATGAAGATGATAGAACTGCTTGAAGCTAGGGAACCTACTGCTGTGAACCAGGTCAACCCACCACCTGTGGTCAACCCGGGTTGTACCTATTGCCATGATCTTAACCATCTGTTTGAAGAGTGTCATGTTTACCAGTCTCAAATGTATCAGGAAAATACGAATGCAGCATACACCAGACCCAACTACCATCCATACTCCAAAACATACAATCTGGGATGGCGAAACCATCCAAATTTTTCCTAGAGTCAGTCTAGTCCTGAGCAACCAAGGCAAAAATTTTGATCGGAAGGTGGGAGTTTACTAATATTCAGAGAGAGAGGGTTTAAAGTCAACCTTCAATGCTCGTATGTTGATGTTCAAAAACTCCAAAATGTATTCACAGATTTTCTTTACTCCTTCCGAATCACCGTCGTAGCATAAGCTAATACGGGTCGATCCACAGGGAGAGTTTACGATAGAAGCATTCACGGTTTCGAAATTGAGTTTGTTTTAAGAAAGAAAATGAATGTTCTTCTATGTTCAAGAAAAACAAAATGGCATAGAAAGTAGATGAAAAATTCTTTGTTGATTTTGTTGCATAAAAAGGAAAAGGATGGAAAGGAAAGTAAAATGAACTTGGATGTAGTTTGAAAAGAGAACTTTAAGGAAGGAAACTTTGAAAGACTTTAGAGAGACAAACCATGACTAGCTAACTCTTCTAATTGACTAACTTACTAATCTCATAGGGTGATGCATTCCTCATGTTGATTCATCGGCAAAGGTTTGTCTTGCTTGTTTCGTCAAAATATTTTCCCATGTAGAGGATAAGTGATCTTCTCGGCTTGACTTGTAGCCTCATTGATTCATCGGCTCCCGAGATAGATTTTCAGTGGTGGAATCAGGGATAGTCACTCAAGGATATGCTAAGGAAGAAAATAAAAGATTCATTAGTCCATCAAAGCCATACTCGAGCTAGCATTGAAGAAAGAAAGTTGTACTACTAATCAATAGCATAGTTAGGTGCTCCATCTCTATGTTCCATCAAGGCACTTGTTCTAAAGACAAGGCTCTAAATGAGGCTCACATAAATCATATGGAATGAAAACAAGCATTTGCCAAGAATTAAAGTAACTCATCTTCATTGGGGATAATAGAGACTTGAAATTATAAGACTACAATAAAGCGTCCAATGAATCACATGAATTAGCAATCACTCAAGAGTTAGAAGTTAGTAAAGTTAGAGGTTAGCTAGTCATGTTAGAAAGTTAGCTAGACATTGAAATAAAAAGCACACAATAATTCATTGTAGAAGAAGATGAAATAGTAATAAAAGCTTGAAGAAAGTAAAGCACTAGAATGAGTAAAGATGAGAAGAAAGAAAGATCAATTCTTGCATTTGAGTTGTCACCTCTCCACTTACAAGATCTGTCACTCTCTCTTTCTCTCTTTGTTGAATTCTAGAAGGAGAAAGAAGATTACAGGAGCAACTAAAGAAAGCTAGAGAAAATCCCTACAATTCTCTCAAAAATACAAAGCTCTTCTCTCCTTTTTTCTCCTCCCTTTTTTACAGAGGCCCTAGGGGTCTATTTATAGGCTCCAGGGGATGAGGCCCTCAAATCGCAGCCATGGGATTAAACGCTGGCTCAACGGCCAGATGCTTACCGCGGATTCGCAGCTAGAGCCGCATTTTCGCGGCAGAATCTTGGTCGTTGCGCCAACGATTTTTGTTGCCATTCTGTTAGCGTCCGTATGCCTCGCTGGACCTTCTAGAAAGTGGGGAATATTCGTGGACGACTCCAGACTTAGGCTTCTCTTTTTGGGCTTTTTCTTTTGTGCTCTTTAATTAATCCCTTAATTCCTTGTAAATTCCATGTTTATGGGCCTTCATCTCCATTAATGGTGGACCTGAAAAAAGAGAGGAAAAAAAGCAATAAAAATCTTATTTTTTCTCTATATAAAGCATGATATGAAAGTGAAAAATGATACAAAAATGAACTCCAATCACACCCCCATACCTAGCTTTTGCTCGTCCCCGAGCAAAAAGAAAAAAGAGAAAAAAAATCCTAGCTAAATTATTGAACCACTTTCGTAGGTGTCACGATTGCACTGAGCTCGTACAAAGGGCCGTTAAACCTCTAGGTTACCCTAGAGGAGGAGTGCTGTCTCCTGAGGGTTTTCAGCGGATTGCACCCACAAAATCCAAGAAAGAAGAAAAATGTTAGTGAAAAAATTTATGATCCATATTTTTCAAGAATTTCCTTGATCTATCGGTTTCGGGTTACCCTAAACTTGTCTTTCTTTTTATAAGTTCTATTTAAAGTTTTGTCTTCAGCTTAGGTTAAGTTTTTAAGGAATAGAGAGAAAATCGGATTTTGCATCAAGCGTAGTATATATACATCTATATATATGAGGAATTTTTCTTAGACTAGAGTTCATTTATTTACTAATATATACAATTTTTTTTTAATTTACTTAATCATTTATTCATTTACACCTCCTTAGCTTCCTTAGGCTTTCTAATTTACCCATGTAGTGAGCCTTTTACCGATGACTCCCAAACCAGTCGGTCTTAGGGCACCAGATGAAGATACATCCCTAAGGTTCAAGGACTCGAGTAAACTAGGCCACGAATGCTAAGGACTTAACCACCTTTATGCGTGACTGGCCATGCTTCTTAAGGCACAACTAACCAGCTTAATTAGTGGTTAACTAATTTTTTATTTATTTATTTATTTATATTTTTCTTTATTTATTTTTTTATTATATATATAAGCAAATAAAATCACTAAGTCTTTGATTAATCCCTCAATATGTTTAATGTATATAATGCTAAAGAGAGAATTAAAATCTAGCTATCTTTCTTATCCTTTTTTTTCTTAACCTAAAAATCCAACAAAACTCCTCTTTTCAACTTATATTAAGAAATCATAGTTTAGAATATCCTTAATTCCTAAGATCAAGTTTGATTCTTTAAAAATGGATCAAAATTTTCTCTCTGTTTTTTTTAAGGTTTTTTCTAAAAAGAAAATGAAAAATCTAAAGAAAATGAAAAATCCTAAAAAGAAAATAAAAATTCCTAAGTTAGTATCTACCCCCAATACCTATCTCATGCATTGTCCCCAATGTATGCAAGATAAAGTATGCATGAAATAGGTAAAGAAATAGTGTCACCCTCGTCGTCGTTTTGGACCAGCGGTGGTGCTGGGTCCAGCCGACTGTGAACGCCTAAGACCTTCCTCAATACGGTCTAATCGAGACATCTGCTCCTCAACTTGCTTTTGCAGTCGACTTTGTCCCCGGAATATTTTCTTCATGCCCCGCCAAATGATGGACAAGAAGGCACGTGAATCTGCAGGGGGGTCTTGTCGCCAAAAGGCAAGCTCATCCTCTTCCTCTAAACTTTCCTCTGAAGAGGACTCCACTGGCACATCTTCGGACTGAACATTAGGAGTCCAGACCACATGAAGACAACTATTATAGGCACTAGTGACCCTCTCGTGTGCTATGAATACCCTGTCGTATGCGTCAAAAACATCATCAGGTAGGAAAGTCCTACATAGATGAGTAATCAGAATAGGGTGCGAATACTTAGCACCACGTGTGCGTGAGGAATTGGCAATGATACAATGGAAGATGGTTTTGTTAATGCAGATCTGTGTTGCCGAGTCATGAAGTCGTGTATTATTTGCGGCACGGGCCTGTTGAATGAAGTTGTGTAGTCTAGACCTAGAATATTGCGTTGAATCCATCGACCAACGCAATGCACATTTTGAAACGTGGCACTGGCTTTGAGCCCTCCGTCCTGCTCTGTACAGCGAGCCCCCATGATGGACATGTAATCAATGAGAGGAAGGGGGTCGCTGTGTTGTGGGTAACAGGGGACGTGAGTGAGTTCCTCTAGTAGAGGAAGTGTGATAAAGATGTCACCCATAGGCATATGAACCGCGAATTGGTAAGTATCTAAATTCACCGAAGCATGATCGATGGAAGTGTAAAATAATTTAACTAATTTAGGACAATAATATGCTTCGCGATCGGAATTATCATACACTAGAGCATACCAATCCCAAGCACGGATTCGATCTAGAAACATATGCCCATACCCATTACTATTACTAAAAATTCTTGAATAATCTTTCTCTACAAATAGTGATGGTGCCATGCTAAAGGATGTAAAGCAACGCAAGAGTTCAGAGAATTAGAATGCAAACCACCCCCGGACTACGTGGGGCGAAACAAAATCCTAATTGCGGAGGGCACTCGGCAGAGAAATC
The DNA here is from genome assembly GCA_038442645.1 of Agave tequilana. Taxonomy (NCBI): domain Eukaryota; kingdom Viridiplantae; phylum Streptophyta; class Magnoliopsida; order Asparagales; family Asparagaceae; genus Agave; species Agave tequilana. Next base: position 39,405 of record JAVJIF010011088.1, on the reverse strand, counting down.
AGATGATCGAGCACTGGATCGGACAAGTGCAGAGTTCCGCGACTGCAACAGAACTTGGCGGCGCACCAGGGAAGCAGAGATGGCCGTGGATGCGCGGCTTCTGCTGAGAAAATGCGGCAAAAAGGAGGAGGCAGAGGTAGAGAAAAAATTGAGAGGCGGCGCTCGAGTTGGGTGTTTCAGATCTGAGGTGATATCTAGGGTGAGGGGAGAGACTTGGGGTTAGATGATATATATAGCTAGCTGAGAGAGATGAATTCCCAAAATTACCCTAGGTTGAATTAGGTATTTACAACCCTAGGGTGATTTAAAAGGAATTCATGAAGAGAAGGAAGTTCTTGGTGCCATTTAGCACCAAAGTCCACTTATTTGTAGTTATTACATTTTTATATTTTTCTTTTATAAATTATTTTTTTTAATTATTTACAAAAGGGGTCCCAAAATGATATGCAGGGAGTACAGGGAAAATGTACAAATGAAATGGTCACATGTAGACTGGGTCACAAAGACCCAGTTCATGAACATCTTGTTACTCGAACTCAGTGGTAAAAAAACGGCTTCAAGCATTGACTGTTGACAGTGAAAGTATTGCCATTTTTTGGATCAAAAATTTCAATGGCACCATGAGAGAAGACCTTTTGAACAATGTATGGTCCTGACCACCTGGTTTTCAATTTACCAGGGAAGAGGTGGAGTCTTGAGTTATATAACAGAACCTTTTGTCATGAGGCAAAATTTTCTGATGGATTGATTTATCATGGAAGAGCTTAGTTCTTTGTTTTACAATCCGAGCGTTGTCATATGCCTCGTTTCTCAGCTCTTCTAGCTCGGATATTTGTAATTTTCTCTAAGAACCGGCTTTGTCCAAGTCCAAGTTTAGCTGCTTTAATGCCCACATAGCTCGGTGTTCTAACTCCACAGGCAAGTGGCAGGGTTTTTCAAATACAACTCGATATGGCGACATACCGAGGACAGTCTTGTAAGTGGTCATGTATGCCCATAGGGCATCAGTGAGTTTGATGGACCAATCCTTACGATTCTGTCCAACGGTTTTCTCCAATATGATTTTGATTTGTCTATTGGCGACTTCCACTTGCCCGTTAGTCTGAGGATGATATGCCATGGATAATTTGTAGAAATAGAGTATTGAAAATCACCTAGAGGGGGGGTGAATAGGTAATAATGCTAATCAATGAACAAATTAAAAAAATTAAGATGTAACAATCACCACACAAGATTCACAAGATGAATGAAAGCAAGTAAATATAACAATAATGATGATAAGCAAGTAATGAGTGCAAGAATGTAAACCAATCGCAAACACAAGGATATGTTATCGAGGTTCGAGCACCCAGCTCTACTCCCCGCCTTCCCCAGAAGGATTCTAGCTACTTCCACTATCTCAAAGAAATCACAAAAACACCGGAGTACCCAACTCCACAATCTCAATTACAAGCAATTTCTGAGTAGTCAAAAGACCACAAACTCTCTCTTTCAAAAGTCTCTTCCCTTACAAAAGGTCCTTAGAGAACAATGAGTAGGAATGAAGCTCTTGTTGTAAGTGAAGAAAGAAAATCAAATCAGAGAGTATTTCAAAACACTTCAGAAAATGAGAGAGAAATTCAGCACAAAAACCAAGAAACAAAGCTCTTTTGAATGCCTTAAACTTTTGAATTTTTCTTGTAATAATGTTGTAACCAATCTCTCCCCAAACACCCCAATTTATAGGAGAGGGCTAGGGTTAAGGGATAATACAGACTTAAGGTTAATTAAGTCATATTAGGTTTGAAATATATCCCTAAATCAAATTTTAAACACAAGAAAGACAAAATAAAACAGCTTATTAAAAACTGCCCGTTACTGTTCAAACGGCTAGTCCGGTCGACTGGCCGGTCGACCGCAGCCAGCGGTCGACCGCCCGGTCGACCCAAACTAACCGAGAGCAGACTGGGTTACAGTCGGTCGACCGTGCGGTCGACCGCAAAAACGTGCACACTGATACATGTACACCCAGAACTACAGTCGACTGGGCCGATCGACCGACCAAACCTGTCATAGGTCCGGTCGACTGGTTCAGTGTAAGATCCCTAGCTAGTAATACTGTATTTTTATTTTCTTCAAGTATTTATTTTTAATTTGCAGATTATTTTTATTTAATCAAGTTAATTTATTATTTTTCCTGTTAATATTATTATTGGATATGCAATTTATTTTTGAGATAGTAAATGATAATTTGGCTCTATGTATCTATTGCCATTATTTCCTATAAACATTTTAGTTACTTGTTACTGTTATTTTTATATTTACCAACATTATTATTAATTGTTATTTAATTATGACTACCATTATTTCATTAAGGTTATCATTTATTATTATTATTAGTGTTATTATTATTTTATTTAATTATGAGAATAAGTATTAGTGGTAGTAGTAATTGCTAATTATTATTCCTATTTTTATTGTTGTTGTCATTAATTAATATTAGTATTATTATTTATCTTGATTAACTAATATTGTGATTGCTAACCTTATGATTATTTATGTCAAGGTTAATTATTTGTAGTGTCATTATTAATTGTTAATATTATTATAGTTTGTATTTATTTATTATTGTTGTAGTATTCTTCTTTCCTTGATCCTACCCGTTTGGATTCCATAACCCATTACCCGTTTCTATTTTCTAAATCCAAACCCACTTACCTATTTGGATCAACCCGTAACCCAATCCAACCCGAAACCCATTAGCTAACCCATCCTATATATAATCTCCTCAATTTTTAACCCTAACCTAATATTTAAATCCTAATCTATCTTCTCTTCTCCCAAGCCGCACCTCCCCCTCGATGGCCGATCCATCAGCAGATTCCCCTCCAGCAGCACCATCTTAAACCTCACCCACTCCATGGCTTGCTGGAGCTCCTCCTCGCCATCGCCGGAGCCGGAGCAGACTCCCATCTTGGCCGGCAACACAACCGGATCTTCTCCTTGATGCGCAGCGGCAGTACAGCCCACGACAGATCTGTGGCGAGCAGATCCTCTTCATCGAAGTTCATCGGCCTCCGTCGAAGTCCGTTCGTGCTTCACCCCAACAGCATATTTCACCCTCCAACCTTCCTGCCGCAAGCCAGCCTATGGCCATGGCCGGGTTCATCCCATTGGCCAAGCCTGCTGCTCCCACCAGGCCGTGAGCCAGGCCGCATCACGTCCTTCTCTATCCTTTGGCCGAGTATCATGGACAGCACCAAGCCATCTCCTCAAGCCGTGAGTAATCTCCCCTCTTTCCCCCTTTATTAATGTTGCATGCATAAAGTGGGTTTTATTAAAGGTGCTTGTACATTATATTAAATATTATATTAATGAATGTAATATTAATGAAATAATATATGTTTTTTTCATGTGGTGTATTTATGTGTGCGCGACAAAATCGTACTCCGAGTCATTTTCGGGCTCTCCGCGAGATGCCGTTGATCGACGTCGGCGAGCGCGAACGCACCACACGCCCTTCACGGTGAGTTTCTCTATCCAACGACACCCTCCGCGACCCCGTACGCCTCCTTCGGAGCCTCCGTCGGTGCGCCGCAAATCGGCTCGAGGTTAGCTTTACATTTTATTGTGTGATGGCATTTGTGTAATAATTGAAAAGTTATATAAATGTGTGAGATTGTGTGTGTGCGTGAGTGCCTTGGGTTTTTGCATGCATGCATGAGTGAGTTTTATTAAAGGTATTTTTATATTGTTTTAATGAATTACATGTTAATAGATTAGTGTGGGTTATCATGTGTGTCTACATTATGTGCATGTATGGGTGTTATAGATACTTATTTGTGCATGCATATTAATTAATATGTATAGGTATTTATAGTTAATAATAGATATTTATTAATTTAGATATTTATTCATGGTATATAATTATGCATGAATTTATTCTTTAATCATTTATGTGAATATTTAGTGATTAATAAATGGGATTTAATTAAATTGGATATGTTTGTATTAAATTAATGTATATAGGTATATGTGTAATTATGCATTAGTATATATGTAAGTATATTATATGTAGGCATGTTTATATATATGTATTGTTGTGTATGCTTGTATACGTATGTGTACGTGGGTGTACACGTATGTGTCCGTATGCACGTGTGAGTGTTTAGCGTGCATTTATATTTATTTGTATATTTGGTTACATGATACAGTATTCCGGATCAGTTGCAGAAGACCCGGACATGATTCGGATTCGTGCCGTTGTGGACCCGACACACAGGAGATTCAAAGACCGATCCATGGGATGTTTCGTAGACCAGTACCGGTTCGTGCAGTGAAGACCAGATGGCGATTCGGTTCTGAAACCGCGTCATTTCATGTGAGTGTTCGTTCTTGTGTATTTATCGTTATTGATATGCTTTACATGTTGCCTTTATCATTTTATGTGACTTTTCGTTATACTTTACTAGTTTGATTGTTTGTACCAGTTCATGAGACATGTATGATTGTCCACTTTATTCATGTAGTTGACATTTGCTTGTATTAGCGGTATTCCATGTGTTGGTAGATTGTCTCTGTTGGCTTAGGCCTAGTTTTATATACCTTTAGACTGTGACTTGACTCGATCTCTTGAATGGATAAATTAAGTACATAGTTGAGCATCAGATATATGTATGGATCTTGTATTGGACATTGAGATATCAGAATTATATCATTTCATGAATAGATGATTACTATTTCGGACTGGAACTAAATGTAAAGGAACTTGGACTGTATACTAGATTGATCTTATGTTGGATTACGTATTGGTTATTGATAGATGTATATGATATCGAGGGATAGATATTGGTGGTAATGACCTGACTTATCATGATAGAACTCAGAGGCATGTATATGATATGTTGCCAAATGCTGGGAACTAATGTATGACCTTAATAGAGATGTGAACTCTTGGAGACTTGGGAATCAGATTAAATTGTTTGAGTGAGAGAGCTGAGCTTGATTATGGATATTATTATATGATGGAACAATAATTATTATATCAGATTACTAGATGTGTAATGGAACTATTGGGGTTATGAATTAGTTGTGAGGACTTGGATCTATAATTGAGTATATGAGAACTAACTGATGATATGTCGTTGATGTTTAGTATTAGAAGTTGCTATTCTACATTGAAGTTGATCGAGGACATATTGGATGTGAACTTACCTTACTAAAAGATTATGACGATTGGATTGGTACATGAACTTATTCGGAGTTGGACTGAACTTGTGTTATAGATGATATTGGATTTACATTCTTTATGGTTAAACCTGATATGCATTAAGATGAGCTTGATATATTTCATGTAGAGGACTTTCCAGATTTGATATTCTTTTATTGGTGATGACTTATTCAGATATTGATATGGATATTGATTACCTTGATTCGTAGAGATGAGTTACGGTGATAGTGATCTATTTGATATCAGTAATGCTGTACTTCGGATTTACCAGTTACCAGTTTATCACTTATTAGTGAGATTACTTGTTGTTGATTATATGATGTATCCAGAGTTTATGGCAGTTATCAGTTTATCAGTTGGCGAGACTGTTGTTGGTGATCATAAGATATGTACTCCAGAGTTATATGAGTTGGCAGAGATCAGTTACTAGTTATAGTTATCAGTGAGACTAGTTGTTTGTATCACCTCTGTGTTAGTAGCATATCTCCAGTATTCTATTTCAGATGTCAGCTATCAGTTGTCGGATATCAGAGTTGTCGGATATCATAGCTGTGAGATATCACAGTTGTCAGATATCAGTTATCAGTTACCAGTTGTCAGATTATCAGCTAGTGTTGACATCAGCAGTTATTGGAGATATTGGTTACTATTACATATTGAGTCACATTGAATGCTTATTAATAAAAGACACCATAACCCGGGGAACAAGGGGTAATTGCCTGATGATGCATGTCGTGTATTTTGGGAGGATTCTTATGGTACCGAGTTGTGGGTTCCAACCATGGGGAACCAGGGTAGTACTGGCTACCCATTCAGTTGTCAGAGCCTAGCGGCTTGTCCTGGTTTAGCGCCAGGGGTGTTAGTTGTCAGGGCTATGCCCGGATTACGGCGCCACACTAGTTGTCTTTTCGTGTGGGGCTGTGGTCTTCAGTTGTCAGAGCCTAGCGGCTTGTCCTGGTTCAGTGCCAGGGGTGTTAGACCGTGGTACCGGGCATGCACGGTACTCTTCCAAAACACATGCACTACATTGGCAGGCAGTTACAATAACGATAACTTTGTTTGATATGTGGGAAAATGGTTGTGGTATGGGACACAGCTAAGTACTACATTAGTTAGGTTAATAATAACCAACCAGACTAGTGACATATAGGTTTCACATCTTGACATCAGCTATTAGTCTACCTTTGTGATAGTTGACCTTGATATCAGTTGCTTATTTACAGTAGCGATAGTTGTCTCATATCTTTGTTGATATTGATATCAGATATGCTTCAGTTCAGATGTTTATCATGTCATGATATTTATTTATCTTATATCTGCAGTTGTTTATCATGCTATACAGTTATATGTTATCTGCAGTTGTTCTTGATATTGCTTTATGCACATGTTCTTACGCACGAGCTATTTCCCCTTTACACACACACTCATTATGGTGGCGTTCTGACGACCCTGGATTTGCACGTCCAGATATTGGACGGTTTGCAGGTGTTCGTTGAGGCTGTACGCTTCTGCGAATAGCTGGAGCTTCTTCCTATTCTATCTGGTACTCTTATCTTTTCAGTCTTCGTATTATTTCCTGTTGCTCGTTATATCAGTTCAGTTCTTATTCCAGTTATTATTCTAGCCCTTGATTCATATGATATCATGCGTGGTTGTTTATATGTGGCATTGCAGTATTCATTACAGTTAGATTCATAGCTTGTTTCAGGTTACTTAAGGCTTAGCGCGTATACGTGAGGGATTTTCCTTGCGTATATGCGTCGCCGACTCGTGTCGCGTCTCCGTTCCAGCGTATTTTGGGAAGCGGGGCGTGACATTCAGGTCAAAAACCAGGTTTTGGACAGAAAATTAAAGGGATTTTAATTTTGACAAAAATACTTTTGAACAGGGATTAGTATAAAACATAAATATATATCTGTAGGCAAAATCTTGTATGCAAAATATTTTTGTATAAAATATAAGAAATTATTTTGGATCAAGTATGTGCGCAAAAACGTGTGTGATAGAGCTTCAAACCTATCCACTATTCTTTAACAAACTATAAAACTAAAAACAAAATAATTGAGGACTTCTTGAGCAATCTTCAAGTCTTTGAGCCATGCTATCCTTGCTAGAGCCTTCTTCTTCTATGATCCTTCCTTGATGTGCAATATGCCTTCATAGCTTCATGAACCTAGAAGTTGTTGCAATAGCAAGCAATAGCCTCCAAACATGGTACTTATCCTGAAACTTATCTTAAGCAAATTCATTAGTACCAAATAGCTCTTATTTGGTTTGTCATCATCAAAACACAAAACAATTGGAGAGTGTAACATCTTGGGCCAACAATCTCCCCCTTTTTGATGATGACAAAACAAATAGGCTATAAACAAAAATATATGGGAGGAGAAAACTCCCCCTCAAATTATGCTATATGAAAAACACAAGAATTTATTGAAAACAAGAATTTATTGAAAACAAAAGAAATGCTCTTGATACTAATTGAAACCAACTGAAACAATAATGAAAATCACATACTAATAAAATACAAGAATTCTCAAAAACGCATGAAAACAAAACAAGACAACAAAAACATATATAAACTCATATAAACTCATATGGAACCAAGACCATATAAATTTATTTTTGTCTATGTAAACTTATTCTCCCCCTTTTGTCATACATCAAAAAGGGTTATGAAAAACATGTCTATTCAATAACACAAACATTAAGTTCTCCACAAATAAACGAGAATCTAGCAAAATCAAGTGGTTTAGTGAAAATATCGGCTAGTTGTAAATCCGTGGAAACATAATCAATATTTATATCTCCTTTCTCAAAATGATCTCTAAGAAAGTGATATCTAATCTCAATGTGCTTGGTCTTACTATGTTGATTTGCATTCTTAGTCATGTGTATAGTACTAGTATTATCACAAAATATTTTTATATGATCAAAATGCAAATCAAAATCAAGGAGAGTATGTTTCATCTAAAGGACTTGTGCACAACAAGCTCCCGCGGCAACATACTCCGCCTTGGCAGTTGAGAGAGCTACGGAATTTTGTTTCCTAGAGGACCATGAAACAAGACAATTACCAAGAAATTGACATGTCCCACTAGTACTCTTTCTATCTACTCTACAACCCGCATAGTCGGCATCCGAATAACTCGTCATTGAGAAATCTCCGGTTTTCGTATACCATAGACCCATTCCAATAGTGCCCTTAATATAACGAATAATGCGTTTTACCGCAATAAGATGGGACTCTTTAGGACACGATTGAAATCTAGCACAAAGACACACACTAAACATGATATCCGGCCTACTTGCCGTTAAATATAAAAGACTTCCGATCATGCTTCTATATAATTTAATATCAACATTTTTACCTTGGTCATCTTTATCAAGCTTGGTTGTAGTTGCCATAGGAGTGTTGCAAGTCTTTGAGCCTTCAAGTCCAAACTTCTTTACGAGTTCCTTTGCGTACTTTGCTTGACTTATGAACGTCCCATTTTGCAATTGCTTGATTTGGAGTCCAAGGAAGAAATTGAGCTCACCCATTGAAGACATTTCAAACTCAAGTTGCATTACCTTTTCAAAATCCCTTCACAAAAGCTCATTAGTAGAACCAAAAATTATATCATCAACATAAATTTGCACAATTAATATATCATTATCAACATGCTTAGTGAATAGAGTAGTGTCTACTTTGCCTTTAATAAAATCATTTGAAATAAGAAAACTAGAAAGCCTTTCATACCAAGCTCTAGGAGCTTGTTTCAATCCATACAAAGCTTTATCAAGTTTAAAAACAAAATCGGGATGAACATGATCAACAAAACCGGGGGTTGAGAAACATAAACTTCTTCATTAATAAAACCATTCAAAAATGCACTTTTCACATCCATTTGAAAAAGTTTAAAATTTTTGAAAGACGCAAAAGCTAGTGTCATCCGTATGGCTTCAAGCCGTGCTACGGGTGCAAAGGTCTCCTCAAAGTCAATTCCCTCAACTTGAGTGTAACCTTGGGCCACTAACCTAGCTTTATTCCTAATGACATTTCCAGACTCATCCATCTTGTTTCTAAAGATCCACTTAGTACCAATTATTGGTCTATCGTGGGGCTTAGGAACAAGGTGCCAAACTTGGTTGCGCTCAAATTGATTGAGTTCCTCTTGCATGGCAAGCAACCAATATGGGTCCGTCTCGGCTTCGAGAATGCCTTTGGGTTCAAAATGAGAAATGAAAGCAAAGTTACCACATAGGTCATGGAGTTTGGAGCGTGTTGTGACTCCTTTAGATGCATCACCCAAGATGAGCTCCTTAGGATAATTTGTAGCGTATCTCCAGGCTTTAGGAAGCGGTTGAGAGCTTTCCTCTTTATCCTCTTGAACATCACCAATTGATTCTTGCTTTTCTTCTTGAGCGGGTGAGTCCTTCAAAGATAGTCTCTCCATGTCTTCACCTAATGGTTCAATCTCTACAACATTCTCAACAACCACATTAGATTCTTCAAACTTAACATGCATGGTTTCTTCAATAGTAAGTGAAGATCTATTAAAAACTCTATATGCTTTGCTAGTAGAATAATATCCAACAAAGATAGCTTCATAAGCCTTAGCATCAAACTTACCCAAATTCTCCTTAGTATTTAAAACAAAACACTTGCATCCAAAAACTTTAAAATATGCAACATTTGGTTTTCTAGAATGATACATTTCAAAAGATGTTTTGGAAGAATTCTTACACACATAAATACGATTTGAAATATAGCATGCGGTGTTTACGGCCTCGGCCCATAAATATTGAGGGAGGTCATATTCACTTATCATTGTCCTAGCCATCTCTTGAAGTGTTCTATTTTTCCTTTCTACAACTCCATTTTGTTGTGGAGTTCTAGGACAAGACATTTCATGCTTAATTCCCTTTTCATCACAATAAGTCATGAAGAGTTGGTTAACAAACTCACCACCTCTATCACTCCTTATTCTCAAAATCGAAAAGCCTTTTTCTTTTTCAACCCTTTTTCGAAAGATTTTGAAATATGAAAATGTTTGATCTTTACTTTGCAAGAAGAAAACCCAAGTGAAACGGGAAAAATCATCAACTAAAACAAATGCAAATCTACTACCATTTAAACTTTTAGTTTGTGTTGGTCCAAAAAGATCCATATGAATTAGTTCTAAGGGCCTAGTAGTCATGATATCCTTAATTGGTTTGAAGGAAGACTTGGTTTGTTTCCCAAGTTGGCACGCACCACAAATGCGGTCTTTCTCAAACTTCAAGCAAGGTATACCCTTTACTAAATCCTTAGAATTAATTCTAGTAAGATGGTCAAAAGATGCATGTCCTAATCTTCTATGCCAAAGCCAAGAATTTTCATCAAAAGCATTCAAGCATTTAGTAGAACAATCTAAATTAAGCATGTCAATAATGTAAATATTATTATCACGAAAACCGGTAAGAATACAAACATCGGATTTAACATCAAAAATCTTGCAAGAAGAATTATCAAAAACAACTTTAAGTCCACGGTCACAAAGTTGACTAATGCTAAGCAAATTATGTTTTAAATCATCTACTAAAACAACATTCTCTATAATAGGAGATGCACCAATTTGAATGTTACCTATACCGATGATAGTTCCTTTGGAGTCATCCCCGAAGGTGACGGAGCCACCTTCCATGTACCTTGATAGGGTTGTAAAGTTGTTGATATCCCACGTCATATGTCTTGAACAACCACTATCAAGATACCACCGCTCCCTACGTCTTGGAGCCTTGGTGTGTACCTACATCAAATAATTTAGGACTTGATTTTGGTATCCACATTTTCTTGGGTCCTAGGGGGTTAGTTTCATTAACCCAAACAAGATTATTTGATCTATTAACTTGGTCATAACAAAATTTAGCTAAATGTCCATTCTTACCACAATACGTGCATCTATATACTCTACCGTATTTGAAAGCATAATGAGTATATGATTTGTGAGCATGAGAGTTGTGAGCATGAAAAGATTTAGCATGTGTAGTGTGAGCATGAGTAGACTTAACATGTGAGGTGTGCTTTTTAGGAAACATGTTCTCAAGTTTCTTTGTATTAAAAGCACAATCATTTAAAACTTTTTCAAAATCATTTATTTTAGATTTAAAAGAAGAAATTTCCTTTTCATCAACAATAGGGGATTTTCCCTTACAAGAAACCTTGTAGGCATTAAATTCATTTTGAAGAGAAATAAGATTAGAAGAAATATCATCTTTTTCTTTAGAAACCATAGCAAGTTGATTTTTAAGAAAAGCAACTTCTTTTTGTAATTTAAAACATTCAATCTTTTTATTATCATAAGTTTCAGAAAGTTCAACAAAGGCATGTACAAGAACTTCCTTACTTAGTTCATCATCTTCATCATCATGAGATTGAGGGTTACCTTAGGAGTGTTTGCCATGAAACACATGTTCGCCGTATCCACCTCTTCTTCGGACTCGCTCTCCGAATCCCACGTTGCCTTGTATGCTTTCTTTTCCTCCGGCTTCTTTGGCTTGAAGGAGGAAGTCATCTTCTTCTTAAACTCCGGGCAATCCGCCATGATATGTCCGGGTTTGCGGCAATTGTAGCAAATGATCCTTCTCTCCTCTTTGCCTTCAAATTTCTTCCGGAAGTTGAGCTTGTTCTTCCGGTACAACCTCTTGACATTCCGCAGAAGTAGAGTTAGCTCCTCATCATCTTCTTCGTCTTCTTCATCGTCATCATTGGTGGATGAAGTCTTGAAGGCTATGGATTTCTTCTTTGAAGTAGTGGCCTCTTCTCTTGCCTTCTTCTCCATCTCATGGGTCTTTAGGTTCCCAATGAGACTAATGAGGTCCATCTCGTCCTTGTCGTTCAATTCTTTTAAGGTGGTGGCCTTTATCTCCCATGAAGACGGAAGAGCCCGAATCACTTTTCGTACCTTTTGATCGTTGGAGATGTCATCACCTAAGGAAGAAAGACCATTAGTGATTTTAGTAAACCTCGTAATTATACTATCAATAGACTCATCATCAATCATTTTAAATGACTCATATTGGGACCTCAAGAGATCTATCTTAGCTCTCTTGACTTGTGAAGTCCCTTCGTGTGTGACCAATAAGTATTGCCAAATCTCATAGGCGGATTGGCAATGAATTACCCGTGTAAGGTCATCCTCGTTCAAGGCGGTTAATAGGGAGTTTTGGGCCTTGGAGTTAGCCTCGTATTCTCTAAAGTTGAAGTCGGTCCAAGTGCTCTCATCACCATCGGGTGCTACATAGGGTTTGGTCAAGGACTTGGCCACTAAGCTACCCAAAGATTGCAAAAATATAGTCATCCTAACCTTCCAAATAGGGAAATTAAGTCCATCAAATTTAGGAGGGGTTTTAATGTTATCGGCCATGTTTACTAGTGTATGAATGTATGAATGACAATGTTGATTAGCAAATTTTAAGGATCTCTCTATGGATGTTAAGCCAAAACTTAGAGTCCAAGCTCTGATACCAATTGAAAATCACCTAGAGGGGCGGTGAATAGGTGATAATGCTAATCAATGAACAAATTAAAAAAATTAAGATGTAACAATCACCACACAAGATTCACAAGATGAATGAAAGCAAGTAAATATAGCAATAATGATGATAAGCAAGTAATGAGTGCAAGAATGTAAACCAATCGCAAACACAAGGATATGTTATCGAGGTTCGAGCACCCAGCTCTACTCCCCGCCTTCCCAGAAGGATTCTAGCTACTTCCACTATCTCAAAGAAATCACAAAAACACCGGAGTACCCAACTCCACATTCTCAATTACAAGCAATTTCTGAGTAGTCAAAAGACCACAAACTCTCTCTTTCAAAAGTCTCTTCCCTTACAAAAGGTCCTTAGAGAACAATGAGTAGGAATGAAGCTCTTGTTGTAAGTGAAGAAAGAAAATCAAATCAGAGAGTATTTCAAAACACTTCAGAAAATGAGAGAGAAATTCAGCACAAAAACCAAGAAACAAAGCTCTTTTGAATGCCTTAAACTTTTGAATTTTTCTTGTAATAATGTTGTAACCAATCTCTCCCCAAACACCCCTATTTATAGGAGAGGGCTAGGGTTAAGGGATAATACAGACTTAAGGTTAATTAAGTCATATTAGGTTTGAAATATATCCCTAAATCAAATTTTAAACACAAGAAGACAAAATTAAACAGCTTATTAAAAACTGCCCGTTACTGTTCAAACGGCTAGTCCGGTCGACTGGCCGGTCGACCGCACGTACAAAAAATATGACCGTTGCAGGCCAGCGGTCGACCGCCGGGTCGACCCAAACTAACCGAGAGCAGACTGGGTTACAGTCGGTCGACCGTGCGGTCGACCGCAAAAACGTGCACACTGATACATGTACACCTAGAACTACAGTCGACTGGGCCGGTCGACCGACCAAACCTGTCATAGGTCCGGTCGACTGTCCGGTCGACTGGTTCAGATCAAAAAACCAGGTTTTGGACAGAAAATTAAAGGGATTTTGATTTTGACAAAAATACTTTTGAACAGGGATTAGTATAAAACATAAATATATATCTGTAGGCAAAATCTTGTATGCAAAATATTTTTGTATAAAATATAATAAAAATGTGTGTGATAGAGCTTCAAACCTATCCACTATTCTTTAACAAACTATAAAATTAAAAACAAAATAATTGAGGACTTCTTGAGCAATCTTCAAGTCTTTGAGCCATGCTATCCTTGCTAGAGCCTTCTTCTTCTATGATCCTTCCTTGATGTGCAATATGCCTTCATAGCTTCATGAACCTAGAAGTTGTTGCAATAGCAAGTAATGGCCTCCAAACATGGTACTTATCCTGAAACTTACCTTAAGCAAATTCATTAGTACCAAATAGCTCTTATTTGGTTTGTCATCATCAAAACACAAAACAATTGGAGAGTGTAACCTCTTGGGCCAACAAGTATTTGCGCATTAGGGCTTCAAAAGCCCGATTGCAGAAATGACTTCCGTTATCACTAATTATCGCACGGGGGCTCCGAAGCATGAGATGATATTTTTCCGTTAGAACTTGATGACAACTTGGTTGTCATTTGTCCTTGTTGGAATTGCTTCAGCCCATTTGGAAACATAATCTAGAGCCACCAAAATGTATTGGTTGCCATAGGACAGAGGAAAGGGTCCAATAAAGTCAATGCACCACAAATCAAAAATTTCGACCTCCAAGATGGGTGTAAGGGGCATCATGTCTTTCCGCGTGATTCGACCCATCATTTGACATCTGTCACATAGCTTGCAGAAAGTATTTGCATCTTTAAAGAGACTGGGCCAGTAGAATCCACTCTGAAGTACTTTCTCAGCAGTTTTTTGTGGACCAAAATGTCCACCGCAAGCTAACTTGTGACAAAATGTCAAAACACTATGATGTTCATCCATAGGAAGACACCTTCGTATTATCTGGTCAGGACAATATTTGAAGAAATACGGTTCATCCCAAAAGAAAAATGGCATTTGACTCATGAAGCGATGTTTGTCCTGACCTGACCAATCGGAAGGTGTTCGCCCGGTTGCAATGTAATTCGCTATATCCACATATCAGGGCTCTTTACACATTGTAAAAATGTATTCGTCAGGGAAATTGTCATTTATTGGTATTTTCTCCTTTGGTGCATTGGGGATTCGTGACAGGTGATCGGCTACTACATTCTCAACGCCCTTTTTATCCTTGATTTCAAAATCAAACTCTTGCAAAAGAAGTATCCATCGAATAAGTCTAGCCTTTGCGTCCTTCTTTTTCATTAAGTATTTGAGGGCGGAGTGATCGGTGAAAATAGTTGTCTTGGACCCTAGGCTGTCCAAAAGTTACTGAAGGACAAGCCATTGAAAAGCTCTAGACGCGTTGGCCCGACACCCGCGTCTCAGCATCAAGGCGCGTTGGCCCGACACCCGCGTCTCAGCATCAAGGCGCGTTGGCTCGACACCCGCGTCTCAGCATCAAGGCGCGTTGGCTCGACACCCGCGTCTCAGCATCAAGGTGCGTTGGCTCGACACCCGCGTCTCAACATCAAGGCGCGTTGGCTTGACACCCGCGTCTCAACATCAAGGCGCGTCGGCCTGAAACCCGCATCTCAGTTATAACCGCCTTGGTTAAGGGACCAATCACTGCCTACACGTAAGGGAAACCAGCTCCCGCGTCTCAGCATCAAGGCGCGTTGGCTCGACACCCGCGTCTCAGCATCAAGGCGCGTTTGCTCGACACCCGCGTCTCAACATCAAGGCGCGTTGGCTTGACACCCGCGTCTCAACATCAAGGCGCGTCGGCCTAAAACCCGCGTCTCAGTTATAACCGCCTTGGTTAAGGGACCAATCACTGCCTACACGTAAGGGAAACCAGCTCCCATCGTGGCTTGTCTTTAGCAGGCACGTGGGTTAGTTACCGCTCATGTAGCGGGGAAGTTGGCCCTCATTGTGGAGCGTTTTCAGGGGGGCACGTTCACCCCTGGGACCTCTATAAATAGCCCCGTCGCTATGAAGAAGGGGTCGGTGGCCTGGGTCATACCGCTTGGACACCGGAGTGCCATGTTCCGAAATCTTTCCACGAAAGATTTGACAGACTCCCCTCTCCGCTGTTTGGTAGCTAGAAGGGTAGGCATTGTGACCTCCGAGTCATCCTCGAAGAAGCGTGTTAAGAACAGCTTCTCGAGATCGCCCCAGTTCTTGATAGAACCGGTCGGACTTTTGGCAATCAAAAAGAAGGAGAAGAGGACAACGGAGAGATCATCAACAGAGAGAGAACTCGACTCTTCAAGCTAGCTTGCTGCGTACAAGTTACTCTTCGCTTACCTTCTCTTTTAGAGTTTTGGTAGACGGAGCTGAGTTACTCTTTCTACCGGCCGAAGAGGAGATCCTTGAAGGACGGTCATCCGGTCAACGGAGAACAAGATTCACTCTCCACCGCCACACGAAGAACCCAGCCTTAAACAAAGGGGGGATTCAAGATTCAATATCCTCCCTCCCTTGTAACCGGAAGGAACAGTTGTTGTTGTAATCCTTTTCATTTGATTCAAGGAAAACCTTTACTGCAATTCACTGTCTCCCTTTTTCCCGGGTCATACAAGACTGTGCATCTAGACACTCAACATGATCAACTCTGGTGGCTTCAAAGAGTTCAAACAGTACACTCACGAAGACCAACTTCAGATAAGATCGAACCCGGAGCATCAACAGTCCAGTCATGAAGGTGAATTCAGCTAGAGTCTAAAGTATTTCGAAATCCGTCCCAGTTAACTGTGGAATATCGAAAACTTTGGAGGGGGTTCTGTAGGCTGTCCAAAAGTTACTGAAGGACAAGCCATTGAAAAGCTCTAGACGCGTTGGCCCGACACCCGCGTCTCAGCATCAAGGCGCGTTGGCCCGACACCCGCGTCTCAGCATCAAGGCGCGTTGGCTCGACACCCGCGTCTCAGCATCAAGGCGCGTTGGCTCGACGCCCGCGTCTCAACATCAAGGCGCGTTGGCTTGACACCCGCGTCTCAACATCAAGGCGCGTCGGCCTGAAACCCGCATCTCAGTTATAACCGCCTTGGTTAAGGGACCAATCACTGCCTACACGTAAGGGAAACCAGCTCCCATCGTGGCTTGTCTTTAGCAGGCACGTGGGTTAGTTACCGCCCATGTAGCGGGGAAGTTGGCCCCTCCCTCAAGCAGGCGATTGCATAGCTGCTCGAAGACAGGAGGAGGTCCCCTCCTAAAAAGTCAAAGGGCAAAGCGAAAAAGGGAGAAAGCTCATCTTCCAAACCTTCTGAGGAGACGCGGCGATCTACCTCCGGCTCGTCCAAGTCCTCGTCGCAAGTAAAAGGCGACCAAGACCAGGGAAAGGCTCATGTTAAAAGAATGAGTCAACTGGAGCGACGCCTCGAGGCCCGGCCGACGCGCCTTGATGTTGAGACGCGGGTGTCAAGCCAACGCGCCTTGATGTTGAGACGCGGGTGTCGGGCCAACGCGCCTTGATGCTGAGACGCGGGTGTCGGGCCAACGCGCCTTGATGCTGAGACGCGGGTGTCGGGCCAACGCGTCTAGAGCTTTTCAATGGCTTGTCCTTCAGTAACTTTTGGACAGCCTAGAAGTAGGTATTGACGAAAATTTTCCAACGCAAACACAACAGCTAAAAATTCCTTTTCAGTAGTTGTGTAATTGAGTTGGGCTTCATTCAGCATCCTACTAGCATAGTAGATTATGTATTGCCTACTATCAATACGCTGCCCTAGAACAGCTCCGATAGCATAATCCGAGGCATCACACATAATCTCAAATGGCTTAGTCCAATCTGGCGCAGAAATTATCGGCGCTGAGACAAGTCTACACTTAAGCTCCTCCCAGGCTTGTAAACATTCTTCGTCGAATTTAAAGGGTACATCTTTTCCTAAGAGATTTGTCAAAGGTCTAGCAATTTTGCTAAATCCTTGAATGAATCGTCTATAGAAACCGGCGTGCCCAAGGAATGATCTAATGTCTTTTAAGCATGTTGGCTCAGGGAGCTTTGAAATTATTTCCACTTTAGACTTATCAACCTCAATTCCTTTATTTGAAACTTCGTGCCCAAGAACGATTCCTTGCTTGACCATAAAGTGACACTTCTCTCAGTTGAGTGTCAAGTTTTTCTCCATGCAGCGTTATAAAACCAGCTTAAGATGGTACAAGCATTGTTCAAAGGAATCTCCATAAATCGAGAAATCATCCATGAAAATCTCCAAGAATCTCTCCACCATGTCTGAAAAAAACTCAGCATGCAACGTTGAAACGTTGCGGGAGCATTGCAGAGGCCGAAGGGCATTCTTCGGTATGCAAATGTTCCAAAGGGACAGGTGAAGGTGGTTTTGTCTGGATCTTGGGGAGCGATAGGGATTTGATTATATCCTGAATATCCATCCAGAAAACAGTAGTACTCATGCACGCTAGTCTCTCGAGCATTTTGTCAATGAACGGAAGGGGAAAGTGGTCTTTACGTGTGGCAGTGTTCAATTTTCGGTAATTGATACAAACTCAAATCTTCGTAGGAAGTCGTGTTTGTACCAATTCTTTCTTATCACTTTCTACCACGGTAAATCCTACTTTCTTTGGTACATCATGGACTGGACTTACCCATTGGCTATTGGATATGGGATAGATAATCCCATTGTCTAACAGCTTCAAAATCTCAGCTCTAACAGCCTCCTGCATGATTGGGTTCAGTCTACGTTGTGGGTCACGTTTTGGATTAGCATCCTCCGTCAAATGAATCCGGTGTTATACTATAGAAGGACTAATCCCCTTTATGTCAGCTATGGTCCAACCAATGGCTTCTCGATTTTCTCTTAACACTTTAAGAAGATCCTCTTCTTGTTGTTTCGTGAGATGGGATGCAATGATCACTGGAAAAGCTTCTTTCTCGTCCAAGCACTGGTACTTGAGATGGTTGGGAAGGACCTTAAGTTCAGAAGAAGGGACAGGATCTATCAATAGTTGTTCTTGGTGCAAGGGAGAATAGGGGTGGTATTAGTGGCCCATTTCACAGTGGACTCAACAATCTGATCAAGGTTGAAGTCATCAGACTCCAACTCAAATTCTTCATCGGACTCATATTCAACCTCCATCTCATGTTCACTTGTTAAACCCTCGATTAAGTTCACTTCAAATGACTCATTATCCAAATCTCGAGGTTGTTTTCCCAGGTGAAAAATGAAAATCACCTAGAGGGGGGTGAATAGGTGATAATGCTAATCAATGGACAAATTAAAATTAAGATGTAACAATCACCCAATAAGATTCACAAGATGAATGAAAGCAAGTAAATATAGCAATGATGATGATAAGCAAGTAATAAGTGCAAGTAAAGTAAAGTAAGGAGAGCAAGAATGTAAACCAAACGCAAACACAAGGATATGTTATCGAGGTTCGAGCACCCAGCTCTACTCCCCGCCTTCCCCAGAAGGATTCTAGCTACTTCCACTATCACAAAGAAATCACAATTACACCGGAGTACCCAACTCCACAATCTCAATTACAAGCAATTTCTGAGTAGTCAAAAGACCACAAACTCTCTCTTTCAAAAGTCTCTTCCCTTACAAAAGGTCCTTAGAGAACAATGAGTAGGAATGAAGCTCTTGTTGTAAGTGAAGAAAGAAAATTAAATCAGAGAGAATTTTAAAAACACTTCAGAAAATGAGAGAGAATTTCAGCACAAAAACCAAGAAACAAAGCTCTTTTGAATGCCTTAAACTTTTGAATTTTTCTTGTAATAATTGTTGTAAACAATCTCTCCCCAAACACCCCTATTTATAGGAGAGGGCTAGGGTTAAGGGATAAAGC
Organism: Agave tequilana; assembly: GCA_038442645.1. Taxonomy (NCBI): domain Eukaryota; kingdom Viridiplantae; phylum Streptophyta; class Magnoliopsida; order Asparagales; family Asparagaceae; genus Agave; species Agave tequilana. The sequence goes on along the minus strand of JAVJIF010011088.1, from coordinate 19,870 downwards.
ATAATTAGGATTAATCAGAGAGTATTAGGTTTGAAATATATCCCTTAAACCAATTTTAAACACAAAAAGACAAAATATAAAACAGCCCAGAAAATAGCCGTTTACTGTTCAACGGCTAGTCCGGTCGACCGGTCGGTCGACCGCCAATACAAAAATAGAGCCGTTGTAGGCATACGGTCGACCGCCCGGTCGACCCCACAAACCCGAGAGCAAAGCCACAACAGTCAGGTCGACCGCCCGGTCGACCGGCAAACATGCACACTGATACGTGCATCTGCCAGAACCTCAGTCGACCGGACAAGACTGACACAGGCTCGCTCGACTGGTGCGGTCGACCGGCTCAGGACAAAAGATGAGTTTGAAACATAATTTTGAAAAGACTTTGATTTTTATGAAAAATATCTTTAAATAGTACTAAGTATAAAACATAAAAATTGATTTGTAGGCAGAGGATTTTGTATCAAAATATTTTTGTATATTTTATAGAAAATAATCTTAGAAACAATATGTGCGCAAAAACGTGTGTGATTGAGCTTCAAACCTATCCATCATTCTTTAACAAAATTCTAAACCTATAAAACTAAAAACAAATCTTGTTGAGCAATCTTCAAGTCTTGAGCCATGCTATGCCTTACTAGAGCCCCTTCTTCTATGTTCCTTCCTTGATATGCAATATGCCTTCTTTGCTTCATGAAACCTAGAAGTTGTTGCAATAGCTAAGCAATGGCCTCCAAATGTGGTACTAACCTGAAACTTATCTTAAACAAACTCATTAGTACCAAATAGCACCAATTTGGTTTGTCATCATCAAAACTCAATAAATGGAGAGTGTAACCTTTTTGGGTCAACAATCTCCCCCTTTTTGATGATGACAAAACAAGTAGGCTACAAGATAAAAATATAGGGGAAGAGAAAACTCCCCCTCAAATTATGCTATATAAAGAAAACATTTAAACTCAAAAACACAAGCACTCATTGAAAAACATAAAAACATATATGCTCTTGATACCAATTTAGACCAATTGAAACAATAATGAAAAACACATGTTATTTTCTTGATACTAACAAAACACAAGAATTCTCAAAACTCATGAAAACAAAACAAGACAACAAAAACATATATAAACTCATATGGAACCAAGACCATATAAATTTATTTTTATCATGCACTAACTTATTCTCCCCCTTTTTGTCATACATCAAAAAGGGTTAGGAATCACATGTTTAATCAATAATACAAACATTAAGTTCTCCACAAATAAACGAAAATCTAGCAAAATCAATAGGTTTAGTGAAAATATCAGCTAGTTGCAAATCTGTAGAAACATAATCAATATCTATATCTCCTTTCTCAAAATGATCTCTTAGAAAGTGATATATAATCTCAATGTGCTTGGTCTTACTATGTTGATTTGCATTCTTAGTCATGTGTACAGTACTAGTATTATCACAAAATATTTTTATATGATCAAAATGCAAATCAAAATCAAGGAGAGTATGTTTCATCTAAAGGACTTGTGCACAACAAGCCCCCGCGGCAACATACTCCGCCTCGGCGGTTGAGAGTGCTACGGAATTTTGTTTCCTAGAGGACCATGAAACAAGACAATTACCAAGAAATTGACATGTCCCACTAGTACTCTTTCTATCTACTCTACAACCCGCATAGTCGGCATCCGAATAACTCGTCATTGAGAAATCTCCAGTTTTCGGATACCATAAACCCATCCCAATAGTGTCCTTAATATAACGAATAATGCGTTTTACCGCAATAAGATGGGACTCTTTAGGACACGATTGAAATCTAGCACAAAGACACACACTAAACATGATATCCGGCCTACTTGCCGTTAAATATAAAAGACTTCCTATCATGCTTCTATATAATTTAATATCAACATCTTTACCTTGGTCATCTTTATCAAGCTTGGTTGTAGTTGCCATGGGAGTGTTGCAAGTCTTTGAGCCTTCAAGTCCAAACTTCTTTACGAGTTCCTTTGCGTACTTGGCTTGACTTATGAACGTCCCGTTTTGCAATTGCTTGATTTGGAGTCCAAGGAAGAAATTGAGCTCACCCATTGAAGACATTTCAAATTCAAGTTGCATGACTTTTTCAAAATCCTTGCATAAAAGCTCATTAGTAGAACCAAAAATTATATCATCTACATAAATTTGCACAATTAATATATCATTATCAACATGCTTAGTAAATAGAGTTGTGTCTACTTTGCCTTTAACAAAATCATTTGAAATTAGAAAACTAGAAAGCCTTTCATACCAAGCTCTAGGAGCTTGTTTTAATCCATATAAAGCTTTATCAAGTTTGAAAACAAAATCGAGATGAACATGATCAACAAAACCGGGAGGTTGAGAAATATAAACTTCTTCATTAATAAAACCATTCAAAAATGCACTTTTCACATCCATTTGAAAAAGTTTAAAATTTTTGAAAGATGCAAAAGCTAGTGTCATCTGTATGGCTTCAAGCCGTGCTACGGGTGCAAAGGTCTCCTCAAAGTCAATTCCCTCAACTTGAGTGTAACCTTGGGCCACTAACCTAGCTTTATTCCTAATGACATTTCCGGACTCATCCATCTTGTTTCTAAAGATCCACTTAGTACCAATTATTGGTCTATCGTGGGGCTTAGGAACAAGGTGCCAAACTTGGTTGCGCTCAAATTGATTGAGTTCCTCTTGCATGGAAAGCAACCAATATGGGCCCGTCTCGGCTTCGAGAATGCCTTTGGGTTCAAAATTAGAAATGAAAGCAAAGTTACCACATAGGTCATGGAGTTTGGAGCGCGTTGTGACTCCTTTAGATGCATCACCCAAGATGAGCTCCTTAGGATGATTTGTAGCGTATCTCCAAGCTTTAGGAAGCGGTTGAGAGCTTTCCTCTTTATCCTCTTGAACATCACCAATTGATTCTTGCTTTTCTTCTTGAGCGGGTGAGTCCTTCAAGGATAGTCTCTCCATGTCTTCACCTAATGGTTCAATCTCTACAACATTCTCAACAACCACATTAGATTCTTCAAACTTAACATGCATGGTTTCTTCAATAGTAAGTGAAGATCTATTAAATACTCTATATACTTTGCTAGTAGAAGAATATCCAACAAAGATAGCTTCATAAGCCTTAGCATCAAATTTACCCAAATTCTCCTTAGTATTTAAAACAAAACACTTGCATCCAAAAACTTTAAAATATGCAACATTAGGTTTTCTAGAATGATACATTTCAAAAGATGTTTTGGAAGAATTCTTACAGACATAAATACGATTTGAAATATAGCATGCGGTGTTTACGGCCTCGGCCCATAAATATTGAGGGAGGTCATATTCACTTATCATTATCCTAGCCATCTCTTGAAGTGTTCTATTTTTCCTTTCTACTATTCCATTTTGTTGTGGAGTCGTAGGACAAGACATTTCATGCTTGACTCCCTTTTCATCACAATAAGTCATGAAGAGTTGGTTAACAAACTCACCACCTCTATCACTCCTTATTCTCAAAATCGAAAAACCCTTTTCTTTTTCAACCCTTTTTCGAAAAATTTTGAAATGAGAAAATGTTTGATCTTTACTTTGCAAGAAGAAAACCCAAGTGTAACGGGAAAAATCATCAACTAAAACGAATGTAAATCTACTACCATTTAAACTTTTAGTTTGTGTTGGTCCAAAAAGATCCATATGAATTAGTTCTAAGGGCCTAGTAGTCATGATATCCTTAATTGGTTTGAAGGAAGACTTGGTTTGTTTCCCAAGTTGGCACGCACCACAAATGCGGTCTTTCTCAAACTTCAAGCAAGATATACCCTTTACTAAATCCTTAGAATTAATTCTAGCAAGATGGTCAAAAGATGCATGTCCTAATCTTCTATGCCAAAGCCAAGAATTTTCATCAAAAGCATTCAATCATTTAGTAGAACAATCTAAATTAAGCATGTCAATGGTATAAACATTATTGTCACGAAAACCGGTAAGAATACAAACATCGGATTTAACATCAAAAATCTTGTAAGATGAATCATCAAAAATAACTTTAAGTCCACGGTCACAAAGTTGACTAATGCTAAGCAAATTATGTTTTAAACCATCTACTAAAACAACATTCTCTATAATAGGAGATGCACCAATTTGAATGTTACCTATACCGATGATAGTTCCTTTGGAGTCATCCCCGAAGGTGACGGAGCCACCTTCCATGTACCTTGATAGGGTTGTGAAGTTGTTGATATCCCACGTCATGTGTCTTGAACAACCACTATCAAGGTATCACCGCTTCCTACGTCTTGGGGCCTTGGTGTGTACCTACATCAACTAATTTAGGTCTATATTTTGGTACCCACATTTTCTTGGGTCCTAAAGAGTTAGTTTCATTAACCCAAACAAGATTATTGGTCCTATTTACTTGGTCATAACAAAATTTAGCCAAATATCCATTCTTATCACAATAAGTGCATCTATACACTCTACCATATTTAAAAGCATAGTGAGTGTGTGATTTGTGAGCATGAGAATTGTGAACATGGGAAGATTTAGCATGAGAAGTGTTATGTGTAGTGTGAGCATGAGTAGACTTAACATGAGAGGTGTGCTTTTTAGAAAACATGTCCTCAAGTTTCTTTGTGTTAAAAGCACAATCATTTAAAACTTTTTCAAAATCATTTATTTTAGATTTAAAAGAAGAAATTTCATTTTTATCAATCATAGGGGATTTTGCCTTACATGAAATCTTGTAGGCACTAAATTCTTCTTGAATAGAAATGAGATTAGAAGAAAGATCATCTTTTTCTTTAGAAACCATAGCAAGTTGATTTTTAAGAAAAGCAACTTCTTTTTGTAATTTAAAACATTCAATCTTTTTATTGTCATAAGTTTGAGAAAGTTCAACAAAGACATGTACAAGAACTTCCTTACTTAGTTCATCATCTTCATCATCATGAGATTGAGGGGTTACCTTAGGAGTGTTTGCCATGAAACACATGTTCGCCGTATCCACGTCTTCTTCAAACTCGCTTTCCGAATCCCACGTTGCCTTGTATGCTTTCTTTTCCTTCGGCTTCTTTGGCTTGAAGGAGGAAGTCATCTTCTTCTTAAACTCCGGGCAATCCGCCATGATATGTCCGGGTTTGCGGCAATTGTAGCAAATGATCCTTCTCTCCTCTTTGCCTTCAAATTTTCTCCAAAAGTTGAGCTTGTTCTTCCGGTACAACCTCTTGACGTTCCGCACAAGTAGAGTTAGCTCCTCATCTTCTTCTTCGTCTTCTTCATCGTCATCATTGGTGGATGAAGTCTTGAAGGCTATGGATTTCTTCTTTGAAGTAGTGGCCTCTTCTCTTGCCTTCTTCTCCATCTCATGGGTCTTTAGGTTCCCAATGAGACTAATGAGGTCCATCTTGTCCTTGTCGTTCAATTCTTTTAAGGAGGTGGCCTTTATCTCCCATGAAGACGGAAGAGCCCGAATCACTTTCCGCACCTTTTGATCATTGGAGATGTCATCACCTAAGGAAGAAAGACCATTAGTGATTTTAGTAAATATTGTAATCATACTATCAATATACTCATCATCAATCATTTTGAATGACTCATATTGGGACCTCAAGAGATCTATCTTAGCTCTCTTGACTTGTGAAGTCCCTTCGTGTGTGACCAATAAATGTTGCCAAATCTCATAGGCGGATTGGCAATGAATTACCCGTGTAAGGTCATCCTCATTCAAGGCGATTAATAGGGAGTTTTGGGCCTTGGAGTTAGCCTCATATTCTCTAAAGTTGAAGTCGGTCCAAGTGCTCTCATCATTATCGGGTGCTACATAGGGTTTGGTCAAGGACTTGGCCACTAAGCTACCAAAAGATTGCAAAAATATAGTCATCCTAACCTTCCAAATAGGGAAATTAAGTCCATCAAATTTAGGAGGGGTTTTAATGTTATCGGCCATGTTTACTAGTGTATGAATGTATGAATGAAAATGATGATTACCAAATTTTAAGGATCTCTCTATGGATGTTAAGCCAAAACCTAGAGTCCAAGCTCTGATACCAATTGAAAATCACCTAGAGGGGGGTGAATAGGTGATAATGCTAATCAATGGACAAATTAAAAATTAAGATGTAACAATCACCCAATAAGATTCACAAGATGAATGAAAGCAAGTAAATATAGCAATGATGATGATAAGCAAGTAATAAGTGCAAGTAAAGTAAAGTAAGGAGAGCAAGAATGTAAACCAAACGCAAACACAAGGATATGTTATCGAGGTTCGAGCACCCAGCTCTACTCCCCGCCTTCCCCAGAAGGATTCTAGCTACTTTCACTATCACAAAGAAATCACAATTACACCAGAGTACCCAACTCCACAATCTCAATTACAAGCAATTTCTGAGTAGTCAAAAGACCACAAACTCTCTCTTTCAAAAGTCTCTTCCCTTACAAAAGGTCCTTAGAGAACAATGAGTAGGAATGAAGCTCTTGTTGTAAGTGAAGAAAGAAAATTAAATCAGAGAGAATTTCAAAAACACTTCAGAAAATGAGAGAGAATTTCAGCACAAAAACCAAGAAACAAAGCTCTTTTGAATGCCTTAAACTTTTGAATTTTTCTTGTAATAATTGTTGTAAACAATCTCTCTCCAAACACCCCTATTTATAGGATTGGGCTAGGGTTAAGGGATAAAGCATAATTAGGATTAATCAGAGAGTATTAGGTTTGAAATATATCCCTTAAACCAATTTTAAACACAAAAAGACAAAATATAAAACAGCCCAGAAAATAGCCGTTTACTGTTCAACGGCTAGTCCGGTCGACCGGTCGGTCGACCGCCAATACAAAAATAGAGCCGTTGCAGGCATACGGTCGACCGCCCGATCGACCCAATAAACCCGAGAGCAAAGCCACAACAGTCAGGTCGACCGGCAAACATGCACACTGATACGTGCATCTGCCAGAACCTCGGTCGACTTGTCCGGTCGACCGGACAAGACTGACACAGGCTCGGTCGACTGGTGCGGTCGACCGGCTCAGGTCAAAAGATGAGTTTGAAACAAAATTTTGAAAAGACTTTGATTTTTATGAAAAATATCTTTAAATAATACTAAGTATAAAATATAAAAATTGATTTGTAGGCAGAGGATTTTGTATCAAAATATTTTTGTATATTTTATAGAAAATAATCTTAGAAACAATATGTGCGCAAAAACGTGTGTGATTGAGCTTCAAACCTATCCATCATTCTTTAACAAAATTCTAAACCTATAAAACTAAAAACAAATCTTGTTGAGCAGTCTTCAAGTCTTGAGCCATGCTATGCCTTGCTAGAGCCCCTTCTTCTATGTTCCTTCCTTGATATGCAATATGCCTTCTTTGCTTCATGAAACCTAGAAGTTGTTGCAATAGCTAAGCAATGGCCTCCAAATGTGGTACTAACCTGAAACTTATCTTAAACAAACTCATTAGTACCAAATAGCACCAATTTGGTTTGTCATCATCAAAACTCAATAAATGGAGAGTGTAACCTTTTTGGGCCAACAGAAAACATTCACCTCGTTTGTCATATCTCAAAAAGTTAGACGCATCGATCCATTCATACAGTTGATGATTGCATTTGCAGTGGCTAGGAAAGGGCGTCCTAGAATAACAGGTGTCTGAGCTCTGTGATTGTGTACAGGTTGCGTCTCTAGAACAATGAAGTCTATAGGGTAGATGAATTCCCTGACCCGTATTAAAACATCTGTAATCTCCCCCTTGGGAATCTTTACAGAGCGATCAGCCAGTTGTATAGTAACTTGGTTGGACAAAGGTCGCCTAACCCAAGTTGCTGATACACAGAAAAGGGAAGAAGATTGAAGCAGGCTCCTAAATCAAGTAATACCCTGTTGATCGTGGTCTGTCCTATAATACAAGAAATGGTTGACTCCCTGGGTCCTTATATTTCACAGGAATTGGCCCAGTGAGCAACTCACTTATGTTTGAAGCTAGGAAGACCTTTTTTGGGACATTTGCTTTCCTCTTCTTGGTGCACATTTCTTTTAAAAATTTGGCATATGATGGGACTTGTTGTATGGCATCAAGAAGGGGTACATTGATTTGGACTTGATTAAACATTTCTCTTATCTTCTCCATATGAGCATTTAGCTTTTAGTTTGCAAGCCTATTTGGAAATGGTACAATAGGCTTGTATGGTTGCTCATCTGTCTTTTCTTTTTCATTGGATTTGGAAGTTGATGGTTGTGAACTTGAAGATGGATTGTCTTGAGTTGGTTGTACCTGAACAGGAGGTGTTGATTTTGACACTGATTTGGTGGGTTGATTAGAAACCTTATTATCTACCCGCTTTCCAGATCTCAGAATATGAACAGTGTTGCATTGACTGGGGTCCATGTCTTCAACTTCATGCAGAGGGAAGTGATTTTTTGGATTGGGCAATGGCTGACTTGGTAGCATTCCTTTTGTCTTTCATTCAAAGAATTAGCCAATTGACCTATCTGGACCTGTATCTTGTTCATATCCTGATGGTGGTTGGTCATCATTGAGGCCTGGGTTTTGGATAATGTTTCGATTATTTTTTCCCAATCTGACATTCTTTTGTCTGGATGATTTTGTGGTTGATGTTGCTGATATGTGGGCTGGAAGTTTGTTTGCAAATGTGGTGGATTCTGATATGATTGAAAATTTGGTAGACTCTGGGAATGGAAATGTGGTGGATTTTGGTGGTAACTGGGTTGATGAGACTGAGCAGGATATTGATGTGAAAATGGTTGCCTTGGTTGCTCAGGATTAGACTGACTCCAGAAAAAATTAGGATGGTTTCGCCATCCTGGATTGTATGTTTCGGAGTATGGATTGTAGTTGGGTCTGGTGTATGCTGCATTCGTATTTTCCTGATACATTTGAGACTGGTAAACAGGACACTCTTCAAACAGATGGTTAAGATCATAGCAATAGGTACAACCCGGGTTGACCACAGGTGGTGCATTGACCTGGTTCACAGCAGTAGGTTCCCTAGCTTCAAGCAGTTCTATCCTCTTCATCAATTGTGTTATTTTTGCCTTGACAGCTATGGAGGATTCAATCGAATGCATACCGGTTCTGGAAGTGGTGGGACTGGGTTTTTCTGGGTATGACTCCCACTGAATTATTTTTTCGGCTAAAGCTTCAAAGAGGTCCCAACCCTGATTCTCATCTTTCTTTAAAAATTCCCCTTGGCACATGGTTTCAAGGAGTGTCTTGGTTTGGTAGTCAAGTCTGTCATAGAGAATTTGGCACTGCCGCCACTTCTCTATGCCGTGATGAGGACATAGGGCTAGTAAGTCTTTGAATCGTTCGAAATACTTTCAGAATGGTTCATTAGATTCCTGCTTGAACTGCAATATGTTTTTTCTCATGAGGGCTGTCTTATGAATGGGATAGAACTTCTTAAGAAAGACTTTTATAAAATCATCCCATGAAGAGACAGAACTGGCGGGAAGATTATATAGCCATTTCTTAACTATATCCTTAAGCGCAAAGGGTATGAACCTTAATCTAACAGCGTTCTCAGTCAATTGGGAAATTTTCATCATCACACATACTTCTTCAAACTCACGAATGAAGAAATATGCATCCTCGGACTCTAGGCCATAAAACCTCGGGAGTGTATTTATGAATTGTGGCTTAAGCTCAAAGTTATTTCCATTTGTCACCGGTAAAAGAATGCATGATGGAAGTGAAGTGCAAATGGGGTAGAACTTGTCTTGAAGAGAAGTGTTGTTGGCCATAATTGGGATTGTGTCAGGAGGTGGTGTTTGTGCAAGTGTAGAAATCCTAACAAGTTTTGCAGAATTTAGATCCCGGTACCACTCTTGCATGCACAATCACAGACAACGTTCACCGATCACACAAGCAAAGAAAAAGGAAAATAACAAACAAGAAAAGAAAAAACAATCACAAGCTATCTAGGATACCTGAACCTAGACGACTCCTAACTGTTCGATGAACCAAAGAAGGTTATTGCTCGAGTTAGACCACAGTTAATCAGCCAGGTAGGGGCAAAATACAGTGGGAGGTATCCGTGCGTAAGCAACGGCCTTAATTATGTCAAACCACGGTATCTTCAAGGCGTAACCTCTTAATCCCCAACCTTAGACACTGATTTGACTGGAGTATGAATCAAAAATAATTTCCAACTTCAGCTGATCTCCTACTGAGTCCGGATGTCCCTAGGGCCAACGTCTATCAAATTTTATTAAAAAGCTTGAGATTGTGAGTGCTTGGATGATGATTTTGGGCCAAGGAAAGGGTGATGAAATCCCCACCTTATCTTGTTTATTGGGTGATGCCCTTAAGATCAATTTTGTCCAAGTGTACAATATATGCAAACAAGGTTCACTCAAAGTGATGTAAATCAACCAAGAGGTGAGTCTTATTCTAAATACAATGCGAACCTACCTTGCTCCAGCACTCTTCAACAGTAAAGTAAATGAATTGAAAAGACATGTGCCTAAAAAATGCAAACATCTAATCAATTTTTAAACTTTTCAACAAATGTTTTACTGTTGAGTTATTAACAGGATCCTGGTGAGAGCATACAAGAAATAAGATTTGCAGCAGCTATGTTTTTCCAAAGCAAGCAACCCTACACAAAACCAGTTAGTAGTCAACTCCTCTTTGCCGTGCATCCGCGGCTTTGGCCGAGAAAATGCGGCAAATCAGAGGGCACTTGGTCTCTACTTTCTTGAGCAGAGGTCAAGGACCACTTATATGATACTGCAGTGCTTTGTTCCTGTTTCCCTAACCTGTAACATGCAACAGAGAAGAAAAATTCGTTTAGTTCTAAAACTCAAATAAAAACCGTTACTCTCCCCGGCAACGGCGCCAAAAATTTTGATCGGAAGGTGGGAGTTTACTAATATTCAGAGAGAGAGGGTTTAGAGTCAACCTTCGATGCTCGTATGTTGATGTTCAAAAACTCCAAAATGTATTCACAGATTTTTTTTACTCCTTCCGAATCACCGTCGTAGCATAAGCTAATACGGGTCGATCCATAGGGGAGAGTTTACGATAGAAGCATTCATGGTTTCGAAATTGAGTTTGTTTTAAGAAAGAAAACAAAAGTTCTTCTATGTTCAAGAAAAACAAAATGAAAGTAGATGAAAAATTCTTTGTTGATTTTGTTGCATAAAAAGGAAAAGGATGGAAAGGAAAGTAAAATGAACTTGGATGTAGTTTGAAAAGAGAACTTTAAGAAAGGAAACTTTGAAAGACTTTAGAGAGACAAACCATGACTAGCTAACTCTTCTAATTGACTAACTTACTAATCTCATAGGGTGATGCATGCCTCATGTTGATTCATCGGCAAACGTTTGTCTTGCTTGTTTGGTCAAAATATTTTCCCATGTAGAGGATAAGTGATCTTCTCGGCTTGACTTGTAGCCTCATTGATTCATCGGCTCCAAAGATAGATTTTTAGTGGTGGAATCAAGGATAGTCACTCAAGGATATTCTAAGGAAGAGAATACAAGATTCATTAGTCCATCAAAGCCATACTCGAGCTAGCATTGAAGAAAGAAAGTTGTACTACTAATCAATAGCATAGTTAGGTGCTATATCTCCATGTTCCATCAAGGCACTTGTTCTAAAGACAAGGCTCTAAATGAGGCTCACATGAATCATATGGAATGAAAACAAGCATTTGCCAAGAATTAAAGTAACTCATCTTCATTGGGGATAATAGAGACTTGAAATTACAAGACTACAATAAAGCATCCAATGAATCACATGAATTAGCAATCACCCAAGAGTTAGAATTTGGTAAAGTTAGAGGTTAGCTAGTCATGTTAGAAAGTTAGCTAGACATTGAAATAAAAAGCACACAACAATTCATTGTAGAAGAAGATGCAATAGTAATAAAAGTTTGAAGAAAGTAAAGCACTAGAATGAGTAAAAATGAGAAGAAAGAAGGATCAATTCTTGCATTTGAGTTGTCACCTCTCCAATTACAAGATCTCTCACTCTCTCTTTCTCTTTTTGCTGAATTCTAGAAGGAGAAAGAAGATTACAAGAGCAACTAAAGAAAGCTAGAGAAAATCCCAACAATTCTCTCAAAAATACAAAGCTCTTCTCTCCTTTTCTCTCCCCTTTTTTACAGAGGCCCTAGGGGTCTATTTATAGGCTCCAGGGGATGAGGTCCTCAAATCGCAGCCGTGGGATTAAACGTTGGCTCAACGGCCAGATGCTTTCCGCGGATCCGCGGCCAGAGCCGCGTTTCCGCGGCAGAATCTTGGCCGTTGCGCCAACGATTTATGTTGCCATTCTGTTAGTGTCCGTATGGCTCGCTGGACCTTCTAGAAAGTAGGGAATATTCGTGGACGACTCCAGACCTAGGCTTCTCTTTTAGGCTTCTTCTTTTGGGCTTTTTAATTAATCCCTTAATTCCTTGTAAATTTCTTGTTTATGGGCCTTCATCTCCATTAATGGTGGACCTGAAAAAAGAGAGAAAAAAGCAATAAAAATCTTATTTTTTCTCTATATAAAGCATGATATGGAAGTGAAAAATGATACAAAAATGAACTCCAATCAGATGTCCCAGTGCTTGATGAATAAAGTCACCATGGATCAGACTAGCGTGGCATCGCTTGGCATAAGCGACAGCGTCAGGGATCATCTTTGCCAATAATATCTGAGTCTTCGGAGTCGATCCCCAAGTTTGGACCAGGTTGGTGAGCTCCACACATGCTGTCATGAGCCTCTTTGAGTATTTTCTGTGCCACTTTATGTGATAGTAAGCGGAGGAGGACTCCATCATGCGATCTGTGATACAGTGTTCTTGTGATCGCATTGTAGTAGAATTTAGGGGCTTTCCTTCTATTGGTAGCTGTCTCTTTAGGGTCATCAGGCAAAATGCCGTACAATGTGTAATCGGTGTATGGAAATCGCCAACCGTACAATGTGTAATCGGTGTACGAAAATCGCCAACCCTGAGCTCTAGACCTGTTGAAGTTTCTAAAGCTGCTTTGGCTTGGAGATCTCTTATTAGCTTATGGTGGTCTTCAAAAGTGAATCTTGGACAATACAGGTCGTGGCTGTAGATGAATATTTTCTCTGCCGCTTCGACTGGAAGAGCCAAGGAAGCAGCGAGAGATGCTAGTGCATCTGCATGCGCATTTTGCTGGCGAGGTACATGGTCAATGTAGAAGTTTCTGAACCTCTCTGTCATGCAAACAGTTGCATTATGATCTAGCACTAAGTTTTCATCTCTGACCTCGTACTCCCCGCGAACCTGGTTGACGATGAGCTTTGAGTCACCGTATGCTTCGACATTTTAAACACAAATCTCATCAGTGATATGCATCCCGATTAACTATTTTGTTAGAACACAGCTCAATTAGTGAGAATGCATGAGGGATTACATAGTTCTGTGGGGAGACAAGTACTACCCCGACTCCTGCTACGATATTCCCCGCAGGCCTATTCTCGATGCGTCGTCAAAGAAGAGTTGCCACACCTGTCCCTCGAAAGCTGTCTGGGTCAAACAAACTTCAGTGACCTCGTCTAGGAGATCCTCATAAAATTTGGTCACCCTTGGATTAGGATGGTTAGCCAGGAAATCTGCCACTGCTTGTCCCTTTGCAGCTTTTTGTGGCAGGAATTGCATCTCATATTGGGAGAGTAGCATCGCCCATTTTGCCAATCGACCATTTAGTGACGATAGCTTTTTCATAAGCAATCCCAAAGGGTTGACATTTGATATGACGTGGATGGTTTGACCCACAAAGTAGTATTGCAATTTCTGAATGGCAAAGACCAATGCGAAGCATTCTTTTTCGATCAGACTGTATCGATGTTCGACTCCGATCATAGTTCTACTCTGGTAGCAAATTGCCTGCTAATGTTCCTGATCATTATTTTCGGCTAGCATCATGATTTTGGACTAGCAAGGCTCCTAAGAATGACCCATCACCCGAACGTATATCAGGAAAGGTTTTGCTGATACCGGAGATATAAGGAGAGGTGGATGCATGAGGTACCGTTTGATTTCCTTGAACGCTTGCTGGTAAGCATCATCCTAAATAAATGAAACACCCCTTCTTCATCAATTTGTTGAAGGGTTGGATCGTCCCGAGATATTTGAGATAAACCTCAATATATATGCTAGACGGCCTTGCAATCCTCTAAGCTCTCTAAGACTTTTTAGAGGTTGCATTCCTGGACAGTGCGGATTTTCTCTGAGTCAAGGTGGATTCCTTTAGGTGTAATAATAAACCCTAGGAATTTACCGCTGTCTACCCCAGGAAGGATTTGGTTGGGTTCATCTTTAATTAATGCGCCCGTATAATGTCAAAGACTGCCTTCAGATCGCTATGTGGTCACCTTAGGAACGACTTTTTACTGCAATGTTGTTAATGTAGAATTCTACTGTTTTGCATACATGCTCGTGAAAAATACATTCATAGCTCTCTAGTATGTTGTCCCTGCATTCTTTAATCCAAAGGGCATGACAGCATAACAATACACTCCCAATGGTGTCCTAAAAGATGTATGTTTTTCATCGTCAGGATAATCTTAATTTGATTGTAACATGAGAATCAGTCCATGAAAGACATCCGTTCGGAGTTTATAAGCTTCTTGACTTTTGACTGTATTGCTTCCATTATCCGTAGCGGAGTCGCCATCTCTTCTTTCGCGTCAGAAGATTGAAAATAATGGATCATAAAATTTCCTTGAATCATTGAAAGATTACAACGAATTAATATTCTGATTACAAGAGAGAGAAAATATTTAAGCTCAAATCTCCTCTTTGTTTAATACTGGGTTCATGATGTAGCACTGGACAGTGATTCTTGTTTTTCGTTGATCTGGTGACCGTCAGTATCTTCTAGGAATCTTCTCTTCGAATTATGGACGGAGTTTGAATTATGGACGGAGTAGCATAGCTCATGTCCAAATAGAATCTCGAAGAGATTTCAGGTAAAAACTTGAATGCAGCAAGTTTGTAGAAGAGTTTAACCCTTCTGTATTCCTCAGTTAAAGATTCTGATCAAACTTCTCTAAATTCGACCTTTTTCTTCTGATCTTTTCCCTTCTCTTTTTTTTCAAATAGCCAACTAAGCTATTTATAGGGGTTTCTGGGGTGAAACTATCCCCTAAGAACCCTCCATAATGAGGATTAACTCCCCTCATTACGTGGGCAATAATTGACCCAGTAATGAGGTCAGTTAGAACCGAGACGCAGGGCTTCTCTGCAGTTGAAACGCAGGCTTCGTGCCTCGCGTTTTGGTATTATAGTGCTGTTGGATGTCGACTTTGAACCCTGCGAGACGCGGGCTTTAAGCTTTGCGTCTTAGTATTGCAGTGAAGCTGAGACACGAGCTTCGACCCTAACGTCTTGGTACTACAGTGACGATGAGGCGCAGACTTCAAACTCTGCGTCTTGGTTATTGCAATGATGTTGAGACGAGGGCTCCGACCCTTGCGTCTTGGTACTGTGCGAGTTGTTATGAATAGCCTTGCGTCTGAAGTATAGATTCTGCTTTCTAATGACTTATCCTCAGTGATTTTTAGGCATTCTACAGTGTGGAGCTCCCCAACCAGGTCAAAAACTTGGTGATCGACTCTGAAGACTTAGATATTATTAGTCAAAGATGATCCCTGACGCTATCGCATACGCTAATCGCTCCCACGCCTATCAGATCCATCGTTACTTCATTCATTAGGCATGAGGACATCTTCATCCCACGACTTCTTCCTGGCCATTTGAAATGTGGGGAATGAACGTGGTTGGTCCTATCAGCCCACCATCCAAAGGACACCGGTTTTATCTTAACCATAAATGATTACTTCTCCAAATGGGTAGAGGCTATCCCTCTAAAGGAGGTGATGATCTAACGTGATTTTCAAACATAATAAGTCTACTGCTTTGTCGTGCCATGATGGATTATCCACGATAATGGATCTCAGTTCGTCATCCAAGTGTTTTAGAGATTTTGTAACAGGTTCAGATATAAAGTGTATCTTCAATGGCATACTGCCATGCTGCTAACGGCCTTGCAGAAGCTTTTAACAAAACTATTGGGAAGCTTCTCAAGAAGTTCGTCTCAAAAAGTCAACGCGACTGGGACAATAAATTAGGTGAATGCTTATGGGCTTATCGCATAACAGTGAGAACCCTAATAATATCTACACCGTTCTCTTTGGTGTACGGATGTGAAGCCATACTCCCACTAGAAATCTAAATTCAATCTCTGCTCGTTACTTTGAGAATGGAGATGATAGATGAAGAGAAGCATCGACTGTGACTCCAGGAGCTGGAAACTTTGGACGATAGATGCCTTGAGCTTTATCAAGCTCAATAGCAAATTGAGCATTATCAAGCTTGAATTTTTAGAGCCTTCAACAAAGTCAAGGAGCAGACTTTCAGGAAAGGCGACCTGTTTTGGCTGTCAGAAGACCCGTAGTGATGACACATAAGACGAAAGGGAAATTCCAACCCAAATGGGAAGGACCATCTATGGTAAAATTAGTCTACTCAAATGGAGCATATCGCCTGATAAATCCAGAAGGCGATATACTAATAATGCCAATTAATGGCATGTTTTTGAAGAAATACTACCCTTGACCATGTTAACATTAAACCTCTAATCATTGGGTCAACTATGTATGATGCTTGCTTCGAATGCATTCCCTACGACGGAATTCTCGATCAATGACTATGTCCTGCTCAACACGAGCATGATGCAACCAGCGTCGATGATCAAATATCGTCAGAGTTCTAATCAGCACATAAGAAGCAGATTAAGAGGAATGATTTGATGAACAGCGCAGGGGAACACGATCCAATCCTCGATAGAATTAAGTTAATGAAGGCAAACTAACTGAGTATTAATTTTATCACTCTTCTTTAGAGGCTATCAAAATCCGACATCTCTGACGGCTAAGGATAGAGAAAAATGTTGGATCTTAAGTCCAACGTAAGTCCTCGACAACTCATCATGTTGAGAGTGTTGGTCCCGAGATGATGCCAAGTGTGGATCTAAAATACAATGTCCACACTCGCACAAGAATATTAGTGTTAAAGAAATAAACGTACTTGCAATAAGGAAAATAAATCACAGAAAAGTTAAGCAAACGCAAACACGAGTGATTTATCCTGGTTCGGTCCTCGTGACTTACATCCAGTCCCCAAGCCACCCGCTTGAGATTTTCCTTTATCCTTTGACTTTGTACACCCAAAATCAACACCTTGTATCCCACTTGACAAATCCCCTTTGCCAAATGTATACAGCTCTTTTACAACCAAGAAGACCATAACACCATGTACAACTTCTCTTCTACACCAAGAAGATGCTCTTGTACAATGATTCCTTTGAGTGATTACAAACTTTCCTATAAGCCTTGATTCAATATGTGATGGACAACAGCTATTATAGGTTGACTTTAGAAATCTTCACTTTGGAGTAGGAATTTGGTGAAGAAACAGAAAGTGGGAACAGTTTTTAGGGAACCAGAATTTGAACAGAATTTTTAGGCTTTAAAACTATATATTTGAATTGGTATATTAAACCTAAGAAAACAACCCTATTTATAGCTGAACTCTATGGTTAGTTAGAGTGGTTATTAGGACAAATTTGAATATTTAAACATTGGATAATGTTGAAGGAAATACCAGAAAACAGAAACTGCCATTAGTCGACTTGAAATATGAGTTAGGCGACTAGGGTAGGCAAATTTCTCAAGGTTAGTCGACTATAGAAAGACCAAGTCAACTAGGTCAAGTTTGAATTAATAGACAAGTTTCTGGAAACTGAAACTAGTCGACTAGAGGGAAGGTATAAGTCGACTACAACATCTATTAGTCAACTATATAAACTGTTAAGTCGACTAACAGTGACAAACATAGAGTTGGGATCTTGCAGGACAAAAAGATAGTCGACTAGGAAAATATATAAGTCGATTATACAAAGGATAAGTCGACTAGACAAGGCATAAGTCGACTAATAGACTATGAGTGTGTGTGTGTTCAAGGCTTTTAATATGCTATCAACAATTACAATACACATCATTATCAACTCTCTTGGGAAGTCTTGATCATGTGGAACTCTTGATTAGGCTTGAGATAGAGCTTCATATGATCACAAATGTATCATCAAAAGCAAGTTCCAACATTCTCTCCCTTTTTGATGATGACACTTTCTGTGCACAAATGCTCCCCCTGCAGAAAATAAGTTATATGTTCTCCCCCTGTAGAAAATGGGTTATAACAGATATAGAAACATTTGTGTTCTCCCTGCAACAATTATATCATAACATGTATATATATGATAAATATTTGAAGTATTGTTCTTATCAAACTTCTTATATGGTACCTGAAAGATAAACATTAGATGGTACCAATCATAAGAGTAACGCATTAACCTTTAGGAGACCAAACCAATTTGAATTTGGTTTCCATCTGTTAGTATACACATAATTGCATGAATTACATATATCATGTATGTATGAGCCAATATAATTTTTATCAACAATGCTTAAGTTTTTAGGAATCGATATGAACTTATCTTAATTCTTTTTGAAATAATATCAGACTTTCTTTTCACAAAAGAATATATGGATTATTAACATATGAAGATTTTTCAAAAAATCTAAGACCATAATGATTGTGTGACATCTTTTGATATGATAAAAATCAATCAATTTCTTTTCCTTGATTAAATTTAGTCACATTTTTCAAAATCTCTTCATATTTCATTTTGAAAACTGACATGTCTTTATCTAACACAGAAATTCTTTATTTAAAGGCATAGTTCCTTTTAAGAAAAATATTTCTTTATAAATTCTCATTATCCTTTTCAATGATGATATCACTTTTTCAAAATCATCTTTTGAGAATTTATAGAAGAAACTTGAGAGACATAACATGAATTTTCTTTAAAAAGTTTTTCATTTTCCTTTAATAAAACTTTATTCTTCATTTTTTCATTCTTTAGATCATTGAATAATTCATGGAATGAATCTAAAAGTTCATCAATATTGTACCTCATCTTCTTCTAGCGCCATATAACAGATGTTGGCATGTTTAGTGGTTTCTTCTTCGTCAGAGGAAGAGGAATCACTGTTTTCCCATGATGCTTGGTAGTCTTTTTCTTTCTGAACTTTTTGCTCTTGAATTTACCTTTTTTGAGCAATGGGCAATCCTCCTTCATATGACCTGTTTTATTGCAATTAAAACATTTAAAATTACTTGCTTAAGAATCTCTGAATTTTCTTGAAAGCATTGCCATCTCCTCTTCATCGTCATCTGAATTGTCCGTGTATGAGGATGCATGGAAGACAAGTTCTTCTTCTTTGAGGAGAGATTGTTGTTCATCCTTCTTTTTGTCTTCGAGTTGCACTTCATATGCCATTAGATTACCAATAAGGTTTTCTAACGACATTGTTGAGAGATCATTCGCTTCTTCGATTGCGGTTGTCTTCTTCTCCCAATCTGATGTGAGTACACGAAGGATCTTGCGAACTTTTTCGACATGGGAGTATTCTTTCCAAGGGATGCTAAGGAAATGGTAATGTCGGTGAATCTTGTAACCATTTCTGAGATGGTTTCATTCTCCTTCATTTTGAATAGTTAAACCTGTGGACATGAACAGAAATTTTAGATTCCTTAACTTTATTTGTGCCTTCATGGTACCTGAAGAGTGTGCCATATTTGATTTGCAGAAGTGGCTGTTGACACGTGGTTGAATTCTTCTTTGGTTAAGGCACAGAATAAAGCATTCATCGCTTTGGCGTCAAGGTTCATATTCTTCTTTGATCATCACTCCAAGCGTTGTAGTTGGTTTTGGCTTGGTGTACGGTGCTTCTACAATGTTCCAAAGTTCATAGTTGAGCGATTGCAAGTAGATC